>PVHP010008993.1:0-51879 GCA_004024765.1 Zapus hudsonius
CAGATGTGTATAGTATATCCATGTGGTTCTTTATTCAATTGGGGGAACTTACATTTTATAGGAAAGGGGGGTCAGGGGGATGGGGAATGGGGAAGAGAAAAGGAGATTGGTTGATGGGGGTGGTGAGTTGGCAGCCTGCACTGGGATAGGTGGGTATGGACAACCTGAGAATACCTCATTTGGGGGCCTGAGTGGCGGGGGAAATATGTGATTCTAGCCATGGTCTGTGGGGATGGGTACAAGGAAGTTTTTCTGATACCCAATGCCATTCATGCTGAGCTGGGAATGCTGGTTTCTGTGGCTATCCCATGGGGGTTGGGAGTCAGGGTTGATGGAGCCGGGAAACGCCTACCGAATTATCAGGGTTTCACCTCACTCATACATCCTTAACCCTTTGTTCTCTGTGCCCTTAGTAGCAGCGCCAACAGGCAGTGCCCAACAAGTAATGAGGCCTTTTTAAAGATAACCCTTGCCTTACAATTCATCTGCCCTGAGATTGCCCAATTTTGGATTCTAAGCCAATTTTATTAGGTCTTGCAGTTGTTTGAGGTTCTTTTACAATGTCATTTGCAAGGACTACTCATCAGGCGCATCCCAGCACCACCACCCTCCATTAGACAGGAAGGATATGGTCAGCCTGTCAGCCTCTCTTACACGTTTGTATCAATCTTTCATGCGGATCTGGGCTGGAGCCTCTTAGCCTCTGAATTCCCTTTATCTGTCATGGAAGTGTGTTCTTGAAAAGACTGCAGGAAGGCAGTGGTAATAAGTGATTCTCTCATATTCCTCATTCTTTCTTTCAGACCTGCCAGAAAGCCATTCCTTTCACAGAAGGATGGTGCTGACTGGAAGATGCTTCCTTAAAGGTGAGGGATTACTGCCTAAATCTGCATTTTAACTGTTGAATGTAAGTGTTTGACTCCAAATCCTATATGTTTATCCTTCTCCATAATATGATTTCAAGTCATTTTTTAATTCATCTTATTTATCTATTGCTATTTTTCAGATCATAAAGAGTCATAGGTCTTTGAAGGCTAGAAACCTCTTCATCCGCATATATAGACAGTTTACAATCTAGTCTAATCGTTAACATACAAGAGCTACTTAATGGTAATTATTGAATGAATTGTAAGTAAGATTTTCATTCTTAACATGGAAATGAATACATTTTAAAATTCAATTTTCTTTAACTGCAAAATACTCTCATGTGTAAGATTATAGAGAAGCCTAAACATGTTCTATATCTTTATGTGGAGCATCGGTGAGCACCGTATGAGTAAGGCTCTAACTTCCTACCTGGGAACTGCCTGCATACACTGAGAGATGGGCTTCAGACTCACATCCTAATTTTTTTTTTTATTTCTGTCTTTTCAGTTTGGGGTTGATTTCCATTTTTATTGGCCTTTGTATTGACTCATTATGTTGTTTACTTGAGAATACTGTTTTTTTTTTGTGTGTGTTTGTGAATGTGTGTGTAGTATATTTGATGAGTTGTGCTATTTGTGCACATGTATGCCCACATTGCAGAGACCAGAAGAAGATGGTAAGTGTCTTCCTCTTCCACGATTATTTCCCTGCAATGGAGTCTCTTTCTGATCTGGAGCTCCCTGTTCAGTTTGGCTGATCAACCAGGGAGCTCTAGTGATTTTCCTGTCTCTGTCCCCACTCCCCCACCCTCAGCACTGGGGTACCAGGCTTTTCACATGGGTGCTAGGGATTGAATTCAAATCCTTGAGCTTGTGCAGCAAGACCTCCTATCCAGTGAGTGATCTCATCAGGCCTGTTGCTGTCATTTTCATCCTTTGATTTGAGAAATATTTATATTTTCTTCCCAATTTTTTTCAGTGATCCCTATTATTCATTCAAAGCGTGTTATTCAATCTCTAGATATGTGTGGAGTTCCTGAGGTACCTCTTGGGGATTTTTGTCTAGTCCTTTTCCTCTTTTCTAGGTTTTAATAAATATGAACACTTATTTACATGAAATAGATTAAGGTAAATACACGCAATGATACCCAAAACAGAATTTTTCATAATCTCAGAATATTTTCTCTTGAACATTTGGGCATATCCCTAGCTATTTCTAGACCCAGGAAGTCATGGGCTCAATATTTTACATTCTATAGATATCATAGAAATATCTCATTTCATGTGTGCTCATTTCTGTTACTCATCACATATTTTTAGAATTTATTCATGTTTCTCTGGTTTTCAGAAGCTCACCCATTTTGGATGCTGAGTAATCCTCATAGTAGAGACAGGCCATAAGTTTCTAATTATTGGCTATCAGAAATAAAGCAGCTATGCATGTCTGAGTACAATATTTTGGAAAACAATTTTAATTTCTCTTATGTAGGTATATAAGTAAATTTTCTGCATCATGTGGTGCATATGAGACAAATATATAAGGAAATTGACAGATTGCTTTGCATTCTGTATCTTTTTTAAAAATATTTATTCATTTTCAAGCAGATAGGTACAGAGAGAGGAAAGAGAGAGAGAAAGAGAGAGAGAGAGAGAGAGAGAGAGAGAGAGAGAGAGAGAGAGAGAGAGAGAGAGAGAGCGCACAAGAGCCACCACCTTGTGGGTTGGGCTTATCTGGGTACTGCGGAATTGAACTGGGGGCCTTAGGCACTGGAGGCAAGTGCCTTAACCGCTGAGCCATCTCTCCAGCCTGCATTCTTTATCTTTCTATGTAGCTGCCAGCAATGATGTACACAGGGCTCCAGTTCTCACGTCCTTGCCAATATTTGAAATACTGTTAATGGTTGTATGATAGCTCTGATTTGCATTTACAAGATGACTTATGTTAAGAATGTTTATATGTATGTATTAGCCCTTCATGCATCATTTTATGAGAACATCTTCAGGTATTTTTCAGCTGTAACACCTGGATTTTTTCCTATAGTATTGATATAATCATTCATTACATATTCTATATGCACACACTTTGTTAGATGGATGTCTGTTCACTATTGATATAATCACTCCTCACATATTCTAGACACACACACTGTGTTAGATGAACGGACTGTGATGTTTGCACTCAATGACAGTGGCTTGACTTTTCATTTCATAAATCTCAGTTGTATCTTTTAAGCATTTTCATTATTAGTTTTTTGAAAATTAGCATACAAGGTATTAGGTTGCATTATGTCATTTTTCAAGCAAATTTGTGTTTGCTGATTCCTCTCACCTTCCTCCCTCTTGCATCTCCTCGTATCCCTCCCCCTGGCTCCTTTCTACTTAGATGTCACATACACCTTATTACCCTCCATTACCCTTCTTCAACATTCTGATGGTTAGGTTTTGTTGTCAACTTGGATCTTTTTAATTACCTTGGGTGGGTCTCTGAGGATGTTTACAGGAAGGCAGCCTCTCAGCAAGGGGTAGGATGTAAAGAAGCTCAAGGAAGCTAGAACTAAACATCCTTTCCTGTGTGGGCCATGCAGGAAGGAAATTCCAGAGACTCAAGAAGCCATTAAGTCTAGGATAGGGTTGCAAGACCCCACCCAAAGGATATAAAGGGGAAGAAATTCTCTCCTTGGCTCCCGGCCTGTTTCCTGTTTCCTGTTCTGTGTGTGTGGTGTTGGTGATGGGTTTTTCTCTCTGCTCAAACCTGTGAAAGAGGGCCAGCCCCTTTCGCTATTACAGAACTTCCCCTCAATCTGTAGTTTCAAATAAATACTTTCCTCCCCCAAATTGTACCTGGTTTGAAGATTCATGGCTGACTACAATGAACACTTTTTCACATGGTCTCTTTACTAATTCTAAGTCTGTATCCACACTCATACCCATTTACATACACACAAATATAGATTAAAAGTTAGAATCTGCATGAGAGAGAAAACATGTAATTTTTGTTCAGTATCCTTTAAAGAACTCTTTTATCTTAAAAAAAATAATTTGACAAAGTTCAATTGACCAACATTTTCTCTTGTGGCTCATGCCCTTTGTTCTTTCAGTAAGAATATCTTTGCCTTTCCTGAGACCAAATACTTTCTCCTGAGTTTTCTTCTAAAGATTTTATTCTTGAAGCTGATACATTGAGAAAAATGTTCTATTTCATTTTGTGTTTTTTTATTGTCCATAATGAGTTACATTATTTAATGGGCAAACAATGAGTTGTTATTCCCAGTTCCCCAATGCCCCACTTCCCTATCTCCAATCAGCTGGATATCCTCCTCCGTGGGCAGTCTGGATCAGTCCTTGGGGCAGGGGGTCATGGATATCCTAGGAGTCAGCCCTGTTCTGCTGGCCCTAGTATGTTGTTACTGATGGGGGCCATGTCTCTGGATATTCTCCCCTACCAAGGCTCTCACATCTTTCTGCCCCCTCTCCCGCTCAGTTCCCTGAGTCGTGGTAGGTGAGTCTTAAGGCTGTTCTATGGTTGAAGATTTAGGTGTCTCTGTACTTCTGCTTTAGGTTGTGTCGAAAGTCAGTCTGTCACTGGTTTATCCTGTGTTGACTGATCGACTGTGGCTATGGGTCAATGGTTCATCCCATCATTCTCTGTGGGGTTCCATATGGATCCTCCTCTATTTCATTCTGAATTTTGTGTGTTGTGAAGTGACTGTTGAGATTGTAATATTCTATGTATTGTCCAGTTATTTGGGGCTCTGTTGTCCTCAACTAATTTTCTCTGTACATGGTCAACCATTGACTGAGACAGCAGGGTTGAAATCTTCAGCTCTCCAACTATAGTTGTTACTTTTTTGAGGTTTGGTAATGTTATTTTTATGCAACTGAAGACTATTCGCCTATGATTATTATGTCATCTTCCTGAATAGGAATCATCATATATCTTGCCAATATTATCCCTGGTACTATTATTTTGAAGTCAGTATTATTATTCAGCTTTGCATGTACATATTCTTTTCATGCAGTGTATCTTTAAAACAAAGTTCTTGTAGTTAGGATATAGTTTTGGCATTGATTTATAAAATATAATCTAATGACCTTTGAGAGCCTGGTATTCCCTTATTTTTCTTTCCTAAAAGACTTTCCCTTTTCTAGAAGCCAGGTATAAGGATTGCAAGGCACCGAGATACCTAGCATGGGAACTGGATCCATGAGCTCGGTTCCCATCCAAGAAATTCCCATAACAGACCCCAATCAGAGTTAGCAGGTGTGTTTTCCCTACTGTCCTTCTCCTAAGATCTATAATAAAACCTTTCTAAACTTCACCCTCTATGGTCTCTGTATTTCATTCTTTAAAATTCATAAGACAAGAACCTGGAGGCCACTGACCCAGTGGAAGTTTAGTGTGACCATCATTGTCCAGCACCCTAACTCCTGGGTTCAAACTGAACCAAGAGCAAGAATAACTCAGTTGGTCACAGATACCCCAAATTCCCATATCACTAAGAAGTATATTTGGTACTAAGCTTAGAAGCCTTAGTACAAAAAGTCTGCTTATTATATTGATTTTTCCCTAGAACTACTATGAATTGCATTTTACTATAATTATATAACATACAAGTCACTTAGTATCCTTTTTGATGAAGTATTAATTATAAATTTCCCTTATGGGTCAGTCTTGGATAGTGTTTTCTGTGGTTATCTTAAATGTATGTAAATAAATAATCCTTTCAAAACATAATACAACCACTAAGTTTATCTGTAACATATACAGAAGTGAATTATCCTAAAAATTTTAGTTTATACTTATTTATTTTCTGAAAGATTCCAGCTACCATAAGACATGAAAACCCAATACAAGATTGCATTTTCACTTTTGTTTCTCCCTTGGTGTAGACACAGGAGATATTCCATTTGGAAAGTAAGTCTTAACTTTTGACTTGTTCTGAGTAAGAGATGAATATTAATATTAGAATATGGATATAAACATATAAATTGGAGACTATAGATAAGTTAAGAACCTTTTATTTTTACTTGCCTTTGGAACTGCAGGTGTGTGTCTGCTGACACAGTGTCTGTTACAATGTCTGTCCCTAGCATGATATGTGTCTGCTGATACGGTGACTCTTATAACTTCTGTTCTTTATAGAAACCATTCCCTTGATAAGGCCTCAGCCAAAGGGACATGCATATAGATATACTGGAGGTGTGTTACATTATGAAATTACATGAACACTGGCATTTAATTACTGAAATATTTAATTCCTGCACATGTGGCATGGAACTGTATGGTAACCTTCTTAGTATTCTGTATAGAAATTGTTTCAATGACATTAGAAAATCCTAGAGAGAATCACACTTGGAGAAAAACCAGCATAATATAATTTCTAAATGCATGATAAGGTTTATGGATTAACTTTCACCTGAACTTCCAGGGAAAAACGTGGTCATTGCCAACCAGACAAGTTTTTAGTTTTCCTCATTTTCTAGTTATTTAAGGTGTTCATTGTTTTTCAAAACTCTTCAGAAAAGTAGTTCAATATTGTACCCTTGTCTAGATATAAATAAGTATGCAATGGGAAATCCTAATTAAAACAAGTGTGATTATTCAAACAATGCATTATTCATGAAAAACTTCTCATATTTAATATTAATATTATGTTTTGAATGTTAGCAATCTCCATGAACTTTTGCTATTAGAATTAATAAGTAATTAATCAAAAATCCAAATAATCATAAATTGTATTAAGGTTGAATCTAATAGTTCATAGGAACACTTTGTTAGTGGATCCCATAAGTGTATCAAATATTTATTACTTTACAAAATCTGATGTACCGTTCTCTGAATTGCCTGAGGACAGTAATTCTTCAACTGAATGCTATTATTATGGGACTATTTGTGTTTCTTGTTGTAGTAGTGCATGTTAAGACAAAAATGTCCTCTGTTCTTAAAGCAATTCTTTTCAAATGAAATGTAGGAAAATAATTTATACCCAGCGGCCATCACAGCTCTCTTAAACTTCTCAAAGAGATTTTAAGGAAGTATCAATTTCATTTTAATTCACTACACTGTCTGTAAATATTTTCATATTCTCTGGAAATGAATGCCTAAGACTGTTCCAGCTTTGTCCTTTGTTAGTATGCAAAGCATTGATGTCTGTCTTTAAAAACTATTTTCAGGTTCATTTGGAGACTGTCAAGTTTTAATTAAGTCAAAGTGTTAGGAATAATGAAGAAAGATTGAAAAGTCCAGGGACAAAATGTATTATTAACTTGGCAGAACTTGCTGATTTTGTTGTAGAGTAGTTCCATTTGAGGTCTGAATTTAGTAACATTCTACATAGTGTGACTCAACAAAGGATTATTTTTTACTGACCACTTTCTTTCTAATTTGCTAAGTAATGCAGTTCTAATTTGTTAATGTATAATTCAGTGGCATGTTCAAAGTTACTACTGCTCAATTTTGGAATAACTCAGGCTTTTATCAGCAGCCTGATTCATGTTGTCTGTTTTTCTGTGTACACCTGCATCATGTAGAACATTTTAAAATTTAAGTGAGATTCTCACAGTTGTCAAAACTCTTTATACCATATATTTCAAATGAAAAGAATAAAGAAAAAACAGTGTTGTTTTAGTAGGAATCAGGTTCCTACTAAATCAGGTTCATGCATGAACATAAACCCAGCACTTGGGGAAGCTGAAGCAGAAGCACCATGAGTTCAAAGCCAAGTTGGGCTATACTGCAAGACTCTGTCTGAAAACAACCACCATCAAATCAGTTTCAGGTTGCTGATAATATTGTGTTCAATATGATTTTCTTTCCTCTTAATCAGACCACACATTTGTGGCTTAAATTTAGATCATTTCAAAAATAAGAATGATAAGTTCTTTTCTGAACGTTAGGATTTGTTTCTGGCATCAGAACTAATGTATTTCCCAATTACTTCAGTGTTAGAAAATACATGGGAGGAAATAATATTTTCCTTCTACCCTTATAGGTTTTATTTTATTAAAAAAGTATTTATTTGCAAGCAGAGAGACAGACAGACAGAGACAGTTAGAGAGAGAAAGAGAGAGAGAGAAAAGAGATACAGACAGAAAGAATGGGAGAGCCAGGGCTTCTAGACACTGCAAATGAACTCCAGATACATGCATCCCTTTGTGCATCTGGCTTTACGTGGGTACTGGGAATTGAACCCAGGTTGTCAGCCTTTGCAACCTCTGAACCATCTCTCTATCCCTCCTATAAGTTTTCTGTCATGGCTCTAAAATAAAACGATTAATAAGAGAATCAGTACAGATTTATTTAATATGAAATGCTATAGGAAGCATGATAAAATTATGTGATCAAAGGACTTGTCAGGCAGAGAGATGACACAGTGCTGAAGAACACTTCCTGTACAAGCCCAATCGCCTGAGATGGCCAGGTTCCTGGATTAGTGTGAGATTCTTGCTCAACCAAGAACAGGCCAAAGAAGGATGGAATCAGACATCTGAATCCGCTAGAGCAACATAAGGGGAGTCCACTTTGGCCACAAACATGTTCTCCCCCACTACTAATGCCACCACATTAGACCCAAGCAAAAATGTGGGTCTTCAGAAAGAAATGAAGATCAAACACATGGTGAAGACTGCGCATGTGTGTCTTAGTTTTGCTGGAGTGGACAATTATGGGAACAAGGGACAGGCCAATAGTGTAGGACTCACTGTGGTATCCTGGGGATTCATGCAGATTCCTCTTGGAGACTAAGGGATCCTTTCCTCCAGCACAAGGAAGGCAGCCCTCACAGGAGGGTCTTAGGACCTGTTGGAGGAAGGTCAGAGAACCCTGCCAGCATCCACCATTTCCCAGATTACTTTAGCCAAAAATAGCATCACAACTTGGTACTGCTTGCAAGCCTTGCACCCGGCTCATGGCAATGTTAGTCTGACCACTTTTGTGAGCAAGTGAGGAGTTGGTCAGATGTTTTCAGACTTGCCATCAAAGCATAACTGATGAAGCCATGCTTCTCTTCCTTCAGGACACTTTCGCGTAGGTGTTCCTTCCCTGTAATTCCTGTTCCACTTCGTCTCATTCTTGTTCTCCTCCTCCTCTCCCCACGCCCTCTCCTGTGCCTGCCTTCTTTCTTTGAGCTCTTTCTTTCTTTAGGAGAGTACATATTAGGTTCAGCTTTGAAAGAGGTGTGAAGACTATTTAGCCAAAACACATTTCTTTTTGTGAAAGCCCATCTTGCAATGAAAAAAGTTAAAAACATATACAAAACCAGACGCTCTCTGGAACCACCGACAGTTTGAATAGTCATTGCTATTGTCTAAATTGATTTCCTGTATTGTCTCTGTTACTTCTTCTTTGGCTGATTACTTTAAAGCAGATCCTAGGCTATAGGTCTATATATTTGAAAAATTTACGTGTATAGTGAATGGTGGGCATTGCATTAGAAACATAAACCAACCAAAAGCTGGTCCCGTTATCATACTCTTTCTCACTCAACTTCAGCCTTGTCAATTACCATCTTCACATGCACCTCATTAGCCTATAATTACTTTTGGTGTTTTAGGTGAGTTATGTTGATTATGTGAGACACAAAACAACAAGCCTTACAGTGCTCACTCAATTTGTAGACAGTGACTTCTTAGGTGAGTGTGTGTGATTAGAATATAGAACAAAATAAAACATCCAGGGCTTTGACTCTCTGAAAGTGTAGCCAGATGATATATATGAGAATATGATAACAATAAATATCACAAAACTGCACGCCTTGCAGATATTCTGTTTTCAAAGGTTGTGTTGACTAAGATATAGAACTTTTTTTTTTCTTCTCTGAAGGGAGAATCAATCACAGATTCTGGGATCGCTAGGGCTGAGGAGACTTTAAAGAGGAAGCTATTGATTCTTCTACAGAAAACAGGTTGTGAGGAGATTAGGCATTTGGTTATGTGCATATATACAGAAATTCTCTCAATTTCTTTTTCTGTGTTTTTCTTTCAAGCCTTGGAGTTTTTGTTCAGTGAAGAGGAAAGTTCTAGTTGACTTCATGAATTGAACTCACACATGGAGCAGGTTGGGAGAGGGGACGGTACACTGGCTTTAGCCTCAGCCTTAGCTCTTCGGGTCACCGGGATGAATGCTCCTCTCTTCCCAGGCACGATGAGGAATGAGTAAGGTCAGGGACAAGCAGGATATTGTTGTTAGATTAATGCATGCCTGATGCACAGGGCAGAGTGCTGTCGTATAATCATTAATGAAAGTTGAAAGGGACTAGCGTTGTGTGGAATGTTCTAGAGAAGTTGCTCGATTAGCTACCCAGAGGTAACATTTCTATATTTTCAGTATTTGAGGGCAACAGGCAGGGCATGCTTTGGTCAGCATATAAGGAGACTATGCCAGCTTCTGAAGGATGAGTGAAACCAGATATGCCTCTTTCTTGAGAATCTTATGGGTAATACTAAAATATCAGCTAATTCAGAATGAGCAGCATTTAAAGGAGCCTGGATAGATGTTCCTCTTGTTATCAACTAATCTACAGGGAAGTCAAATATTAACTAGGTGGTAATTTGGCAGGCACGTAGTAAGAGCAAGGATCAAGAGATCAACTCGTAGTTGAAAAGTGTGTGATAATGACAATGTTGAGCATGCATTTCTAAAACGTGGTCTACAGATAAGCCATGTTCTTAGATTAAAGCAATCCCTCCATGATTTCTTCTTTTACTTCTACCCACCCTATTGTATCAGCCACTTGACTCATTGCTGTGACCAAGGACCTCCTAGGAAATAGTTTAAGGAAGGAAAGGCTTTATTTTGGCTTAGAGTCCAAGAAGGTACTTCTGTGATGGTGAGGATGTCATGGCAGCAGGAACGTGAGAAGGCTGGACACATTCAGTGCACAGTTGGAAAACGGAGCTAGGAAGACTGATGCTCGGCTTGTCTTCTCCTTTTCATCCAGTTCAGGACCTCAGCCTATGGAATGGTACTCCACAGTTAAGGAGGATAGTACCTCCTCAGTTATCCCAATCCAGAGGCGGGCTCTGATAATTCCTTGCAGACATAACCAGACACGTGTTCATTGTGATTCCAGGTCCTGTCCAGTTGACAATCAGTATGTACAATCTCACCTGTCTATGGGACCTAATCCTCACTTAAAATTAATATTGTTTGGTTCACAGTAATGTTTAGAATCCTAATATGATCATCTCTCATATGACAGTTTATGCTTTTACATACCTAGCATTAATGACTTTCAGGCCCCTTCTGAAAAAAAGTATTTATATTTTTCCATATGCTGCTCAATAGAATTCTTTAGTTCCATTCTGTTGTTTTTGAGGATGGTTAACTTCAGGGATTCTTTATGCCTCATGCGTCCTTTTCCTTCCCTGATTTTAGCTTCTTTTCACTGTTATATTCTCACTCTGTAAGTAACTGTTGGAACAATTTGTTCTCTTACATATATAATATAAAATTATATATACTATAGATAATATATAATATATGCTATATATTTCAAATTCTCTCTCTATATATAATACATATAATATCTATATATCATCTGTCCAAGGTGTGGACTCTACCCTGGACTTCAGCCTTGGCTATGTGCCTCAGGTTTGTCTGTCCAGTGATGTATTCAATTCCTTTGGCACACTGATTGGACTGGGGGCAGCTAACAATAAGAACAATAAGAAAAATATGTGAAAATATTACAGAATGTGAGCATTCTAGTTCCTCCTTCTCCTTCCTCCTCCTGTCTGCTTCTTTCTTCATTTTCCTTATTTTTTCTTTTACTTGTTTCCTCTTTTCCTCCTCTTTTCTTTCCCTTCCTGCTTTCCCTCATTCACCTGCTCCCCTTTCTTCTCTTTAATTAAACTAAGTCCAAGAATAATATTATATTAGTGTTAAAAATAGCAAGTCACCAAATGGTTAAATTACATTTTGTGATCATAGCACAATATGCTCATTTCTTGCTATATGTGAAGAATTGGTTCCAGTTACCCTGCAGTTAACCTGTTCAAATCCACTATAAAATGAATGTAGTGTCTGCACATGACCTAGGAACATCCTCATCTGTACTCTAATCCATCCCTAGATTACTTGTAATGCAATGGAAATACTATGTGAATAGTTATTCTACTGTATTATTTTGAGAATGATCACAAGTTCATATATTCAGTACAGGCAAATTAAAAATAGGGTTGATATATAGTTGGTTGAATCATGGATGTTGAACTTATTGATATTGACAGTTTGCTTACTGTATATTTTAAAGCATAGCTTTTATAAAATTAGTATTTAACTTTATTTTAGATAATTTCATATATATTTATCCTGTATTTTGATCATGTTCCTTCTCTATGTATGTATGTATATAATGTGTGTGCATATACATGTATGTACATATACCTTGTAAATTTTTTGTGACAAAGATATATGGGTGGGGTCACATACTAGAGTAAGCACAGTTTTCCAGTTGCTACACCACTTCAGAATGTGACTCTCCTCCCCCATGAACCATTAATCGGCAATAGCTTCTCCAGGAGGAGTAGGGTCTCATGAGACCCTACCTCATCCATGATAGAGGACAGGTCCAGTCTTGTACAGGAAACCACAGCTGTGAGTTTCATGGGCTCACATGCCATGCCCAGAAGACAGGTCTCCACAGAACTCTTCCCTATACTCTGCTCTTACTTTCTCTCCACCACCTCTTCCTCAATGTTCCCTGAAACATGGAAGTGGGGAGACAGATGCTTGCTTAGCATTTTATGGTATACAAAGTACTTTAAGATCATTATCTCATGGAATTCTATGTCTTTTTTATTTGCATGTGTATACGTGTGTATGTGTCTTTGTGTATTTGTATGCATGTGTGTATTTGTGTGTTTGTGTGTGCACGCGTGTGCATGTGTGTGTATGCATGTGTGTTTGTGTGTGTATGAGCACACTAGAGCATCTTGCTTCTGCAGATGGTCACCAGATACATGCACCACTTTTTGCATCCAGGTTTATGTGGAATTAAGTTTTGGCTGGCAGACTTTGCAGGCAAATGCCTTTAGTTGCTGAGCCATCTCCCCAGCCCTCCTTATGTAGTCCTCTTAAAGTCTCTATTACAGTTATTATTTTTATCTCTATTTTACAATTAGGCCAAGAAGCTAAGCCAAGGCACAGGTGTGTGCTGTGCATTATCTTCACACTTACTCTGTTCTTGACAGTGTGCTTTATTTCATTGAGTTTTTAACATATCTGAGTCAGAGATTGAAAATTGGAAGAGTCCATGTAAAAATCTAGACATGAAATTGACTTGGAAAAAGTGAGGTAAAGCCAACTTGGGTCACATGCAGATGTGAACATACAGATGTAAGCTAGTTTCTGGAGGGAACACTTAGCCATGTGTGCGGTCTCTACTTCTGGATGGTTGCCTTGACTCGAAAGCCCTATTTTAAAACTTTTTTTTAAATAATAAAGGAATATCTATTTGTGTCTGGGAGAATGAAGGATTTATCAAGACAGTGGGAATTTTTAAAGGAAAGGAGAGAATGCCCTCTTAATGGTGGAGGCCAACATTTTTTTTTTGTTAATGTGTAAGTAAGGACTGTACTCAATTTATTCTCTTTTTTTTTCTCTGCTTGGAATCTGTGAACACTTGGATTTATGAATGTTATACTTTTTTTTTCTAGTGTAGTTTTGAAAACCTTACTTTTCTAAGATATCTTTTTCTCATTTTAAAAATGGAAATTTCATTGCAGGATTAAATGAGATAAATTATTGAATCAACTTAGTGGAAAAAAAAAACAAACTTAGTGGAAATCTGCAAGTGTAGCAATTGATGGGAAAAAATTAGCTCCTTTGCATGGATCTGGTCTACATTATAATACACACTCAGTTTGCATCAGTGGACTTTCAGGTTGTCATTTACATACTGATACTGACCTGGTCTTGTGCTTCAATAACCTAACACAGTGCCTTTTTAATTTGATTTCAATAAAAGGAATGGTAATTAATACCCAGTGGGTGAGCTATCAGTGGACAGAGATTTCCTATGGAATAAGGGAAATCAACTATCAGTGTCTGTTTCCTCAAACTGCTATCCTAAGGAGGAGTTCTGTGACAGAAAGAGGCCAAATTGTACATTTAGAATGAAATGGGTACTGACTGTCAGGAAGAGGAGACACTGTAATTGGTGACAGCACTGTTGAGGTTTGCCAGAGGCTGTCATCATGAGAGTGGCCCTTCCCAAAGTTTGGTAAGTCAAATGAGAGAAGAAAAATGTGTCTTCTCAGTATATTTCCCCTTAGAAGTCATGGAATGTATTAGGTACAATAAAAGTTTCATGATATGAAAGTCATTCTCAATATCTGTCTTTCTTCAGCTTTGAAGGGGGGAAAACTATATTTTCCTTTCCTCTCTAAGTGCTCCATGTTTGAACCTAGTCACTCATTATAAAGCCATGTAATTGCAGCATTAGATAACAGGTCTAGAGAAGAGCACGCACGTTGTTGCCAAAAGCCAAGGAAGAAAACTTATGTACTCATCAATATACTCTAAAATCTCATGTATTATTAAATAACAAAACTTTAAAGCAGCTAGATAAAATAGTGTTTAAATCAATAGTTTTTCTGTCCACAGTGATTTCTCCAAGCTTTCTTAGGTGATTAACATGGTACTGACGATAGGTTCTTTGAGCTTTCAGACACTGGCCCTTTTGGACCATACCATGGTTCTACATTATCAATCATTTTTGATACAGTAAATAAACACATAAATATAAAAGAGTGGTGAAAAATATATATTAAAGTTTAGGGCTAAAGAGATCACTTAGCTATTAAAGGTGCTTCCTTGAAAAGCCTGCTGGCCTGGGGTTCCATTCCCCTGAACCCATAAAAAGCCAGATGCACAAAGTGGCACATGTGTCTGGAGTTTGTTTGCAGAGATAGGAGGCCCAAGTGACCTCTCTCTCTCTCTCTCTCTCTCTCTCCCTTTCTCTTTTTTTAAAATATATATTTATTTTCCTTAATGAGTTATATTATTTAGTGGGCAAACAATGAGTTGTTATCCCCAATTCACCAATGCCCCCCCTCACCATCCCCAATCAGCTGGATATCCTCCTCCTCCATGGGTTGTCTAGATCAGTTCTTGTGGCAGGGGACCATGGATAGCCTATGATTCAGCCCGGTTCTCTTGGCCCAAGTGTGCTGTTACTGAGGGGTGCCATGATTCTGGATAGTCTCCCCACCACGGCTCTCACAATCTTTCCGCCCCCTCTTCCACTCAGTTCCCTGAGTCGTGGTGGGTGAGTATTAAGGCTGCTTTAATGTTGTGAGCTTAGGGGTCTTTGTGTAAAAAATTGTTGGTTTCTGTCACCCTGACTTATCTTGTGTTAATTGAATGGCTGTGGCTGTGGGTCCCTTGTTCATCTCATGCATTTATTTGTAAGCAGAGAGAGAGAGAAAAAAAGTGAGAAAGAAAGAGAGAGAGAGAGAGAGAGAGAGAGAGAGAGAGAGAGAGAGAGAGAGAGCGCCAGTCCTTCCAGCCGCTGCAAACCAACTCCAGATGGATGCACCACTTTGTGCATCTAGATTTAGATGAGTACTGGGGAATTAAACCCAGGTTATTAGGCTTTGTAGGCAAGCATCTTAACCACTGAGCACTCTCTCCAGCCCTGAGTCTACCTTTTTAAAGAGAGTAACCTTCATCCTAAGAAGCCATTTTAACTTCTAAATAGCTACATGTTTTGCGCTGATAGAGGCAGAATACAGAAGATGAAGGTCATTGAGAAAAACGGGCTCAATTTTCTGTCTTTCTACAAGTGCCAAAATTGACTTAAAGCGTTTTAAAGATTTACACTAGCAAGAACTCAAGACAAAGTTATGGCCCCTGAGTGTTTTCTCTCCCTCTTATTTCTTATGGTGGCTCCTGGGTCAGGGGTTCTCTACTCAATTTAGAAAGCTCTTCTTCAAAAATGAGAAATTGTAGTTCTGAAAAAAATGCAATAGATTGTGGCTGAACATGTAAACTTGTGTACATGCATAGAACATTATAGGACTGACTCATTAGAAATATCAAGTTTTTTAGAGACATGTAGTGCTTTTAATATCAGAGATAATCTACATTCTTGCTGTCAGCAAGCATTGTCTTACTTTAGAAGGACAAACACTCAGGATGACTTTGGGGCTGGTTCTTTTACCTTATTTGCTTCTCGCTCTTTATATCAGTCTGGCTCCTTGGTTCCAGGCCAAAAAACAAACAAACAAACAAAAAAAACTGACTCAGATAAGCCTAAGCAAATTAGAAATTTGTTGGAAGATGAGAGTGTTTGAAGAATGAGCTGAAAGACTTAATCTTTCTAAATGACCAGTCACTCTGAAAACTCGGAATGGATGGCTTTTATAGGGTACCACATTTTAACAACAACACAAAACTTCCTGCAATCTGTGGATCTTTCGGGTAAGTCAGCATCTGGCCTCCTACCACCTTTGCTAGTATTCCAGGGACACTTTGATTTATTATCCCACTAATGTTACAACCAAAGGGGAAAAACTAGATCTGCAGTAACTGCAGCAACAGAAAACCAGGACTTGATGCTGGTGTAGTTATTAAAAAAAAAAAAAACACGTCATAGCTCACACCTGTAATCTCAGCACTCTCGAGACTGAGGCAGGGAACTTGCCTCAAATTTGGGTCCAGGCTGGGTTACATAGCAAGTCTCTGTCTCAAAAGACCTTTAACAAAAAGGGAGAAATAATCTTATAGCTAAAGCTCTGCCATTCAGGGATAAAGCTCATAGCAGAACTTGCAGAAGCACAGCTGTTCCCAAATTATTCTGTTTTCAAAGGGACATACTTTCTGTGGAAATCTATTTACAATATTAAAATTGGGTGTCATTAGGGCCCAATTACAATATGTTGAAAAGAAGGAAAAGTAGGAGAACCGTGGTCAGTCTGGAAAGTATTTATGAAGAGTCATGTGGATTAGAGGGATTTTGTAATTAATTATTCTATATTTGTCTTTTATTAGATGGATATTTATCAGTGAATGACTATTTCACCATATTTTATTATGATTTATTATTTGATCGACCTCATAAATAGTTCATTGGCATGTTTTGAGCAAAAGAAACATAAATGCTTTGATGGATTTAAGTAGAGTGTGCCCTAGAATTCAAGGAAGTACAATTAGTAGCCAGTCAGGGAACAGAAGTACCCTTGTAAATGCAAATAAATGAATGGATTCCTCAGATAGCTCATCTGGTAGCAGAGACATAAATGGAAGAACTTCTAATAACAAGACAGCCTAACCTCTCTGTCTAGAACATGCAGTAATAAACCTTTCCCCCTGAAGAAATTGGAAATTTGCATTGCCCATTTGCAGTTTCGTGGTTGTATTTTATGGTAACATTATCTTCTAAAATATAGGCACTTAGCTTTCGTTAAATTACCCTTTAATGTTTATTGTCCAATCAAAGTTGGATGAGATTAGAGCCAAATTGATTTTCATTTTAATTTGTGAAAGACCTTATCAATATTTTCCTGGAATGTTTCCTTAACAATGACTTACTCCAGACTTTGGGGTTTAGCCTTATAGTTCCAAGAACCAGTGCAGAAGACAGGATAAATAGATCTAGCTAGCATCTAGGTTATTTAGCTTATATAAACTCACTTGAAGCAAGAGAATGGGAGAGAAAGACAGGAGAAGGAAGAGAGAGAATTTGGCTTTATTGGACTATTTGAAAGATGATATCATCATGTAAAATTTACTTAGAAGTTCAAAGGTGATTTCATGCACCTTTTTATAGATGCCTCCATTATCAAAAATATTTTTCAAACTAAGGGAAAATACTTGAAGCCTCTTTAAATAGAAAGAATTGGGAATTTCCTTAGGAAAGTTTCCAAAACATGGTCCTTGTCACTTTGACCAACGTCCTGCTGATATTTGGGAAAATGCCAATTTATAAATCAAATTCAGACCATAGAAATCTTTGAAGGTAAGCTCAGAAATCTGCATACTCAATAGGTCTCTTAAGGGAGTTGTCTAGTGGGAAAGAAAACCTAGTGAATGTGGTACAAAACAAAAATTCAGTAAAAGGGACAGTGAGTAAAAAATGATTGAATAACAAGGAATTTCCAGATTCTCCTGGGAGTTCCACTTTCATTTGTAAGATAAGAAACTAAACAAAGCAGAGGGTCTTCTGAAAGGTACTTCTGGCTTTTACAAGGTCAGTGTACGTTTTCCCATCAATTGGAAGACCAATTTTGAGGGGTCATCTCCTCCCCACCCCAGTGTTGTCATGAGGAACACTCTCACCTAGACAGGAAGCTATAAAATGGGATAAGAATAATTCAAAGTAGGGAAAAATGGAGTTGAAGAACAGAGGTTCCTTAAGGGTATTTGTTGTTTCTGTTCTTAGATTCATCGTCATGTTCAGTTGCTATCTTTTTGTTTATATCCATGTATCGTAATATTTTTATGTACTTATTTGTGAGGGAGAAAGAAAATGCGTGTGCTGGGGCCTCTTGCCACGGCAGACAAACTCCAGATACATTCGCTGCTTTATGCATCTGGCTTTATGCGTCAGGCTTTGCAAGCAAGCACCTTTAACTGTTGAGTCAACTCTCCAGCCCAAGTATCTATCTTTTTAAATAGCATGCTATAATCATAGATATTTTATGTATGCAAATGACTATGGTCTGGGCAAATAGTCTATTTCATGCCCTTCCACAGAGACTGGCAATGAAACAGCAATGCAATATAACCCAAGACAGAACCTCAGCAAAGACTAGGGAAAGAGCTAAGGTTTGGCTAATTTGAGGAACGCAGAAATTTGTAGCTACCTATGGTCGTGTCAACAGAGTCTGTGCCTAAACATGTCTACACAAGTCTCCTCAGATTGGAGGGACAGCACTGGACAGATGTGATAACATTACAAGTTTTCTGACTTTGATAACTGCCATTTTCTATCTCAACTTACTTGTGAGTTTGATCCAGGTTTCCCCCACAGATGTTCTGAATGATTGATCCCCAGCTGATGGCGGTTTGGGTATTAGAACCTTGCTGGAGCTGTGTTGTTGGGGGTGAGCTTATTGCCAGTATTTGGCACACCTTCCTGCAGCTGTTTGTAGTATTGTTTCGGAGATGATGTCCACCCCTCTGTTCATGCTGTCATTTTCCCTGCCATTACAGAGCTTCCCCTTGAGTCCTTAAGTGAACACACTGTATTTTTCATCATGTATGATTATTGCATTGTGGGGGCCAGGGGTGGACTGTCATGATTTGATCCAGGTGTCCCCAACAAATGAATGATTGATCCCCAGCTGATGGCGGTTTGGGTATTAGAACCTCGCTGGAGCAGTGCTGTTGGGGGTGGGCTTATGTGTGTTATAGCCAGCTTCCCCTTGCTAGTGTTTGGCACACCTTCCTGCCACTGTTTGCAGTGCTGTGGCGGAGGTGATGTCCACCCCCTGCTCATGCTGTCATTTTTCCTGCCATTATGGAGCTTCCCCTTGAGTCCTTCAGTCAAAAATAAACCCATTCCTCCACAAGCTGCTTTTGGTTGGATTCTTTTCTTGCAGCAACGAGAAGGCAGACTTTACTGAAGAGCCTAGTTAGAGGAATGTCCCAGCAAACCCAGGTCTAGTTCATCACGGACGTGTCCTGCAGTCTGTGCTTGAGTGTCTGAGACTCATCGCTCTGTAGTTTGGGGTTTGTGATGTTTGAGCTCTCCACTTGCTCAATGTGATCGCAGGTCCTGACCACCCCGTTTGTCTTCTCTCTCTACTTGCCAAATCTCTCAGCCTGGGACCTGCACATTCAACCTTTCCTAGACTCTGTCATCCTCAAAGTAAGCTTTTGTTCCTAGAAAACTAAGAATCAGCTTTGCCACATTCATAGAAGCCTCAAATTCCAAAACACCAGCCAGCAATCCCCTCATGTACTATTACCAATATTCAACTAACACACAAAAACAATCTCTTTTTCCCTAGATGAACATTCCGCAGCCATATTTCCTCAGCAACAGTACCTCTGTGGGCCGTTGTCTTCTGACACTTTAGCAAGTGAGCCTATGATATGGCTTTGTTAGCTTCAAATATGTCTCCATGTCATCATCACTGTTATAATAAATGGGGTAGCAGAGAACATCTATGGAGTAAGCTTTGCTGGGCCCGAGAGAGTTGTCATTGTATAAAACAAAATAAGCCTTCAAAAAGTAAAATCTTTCACAGCAGAAATATGCCAACGTGGAAAATACAAATTTAGATGATTCTCTGATTAAAAAAACCAAACAACTAATGCTTACCCTTATTATTCTAGCTACCTAAAGCAGGAGTGTTTCATTTCATTATGAGTGTCATTGTTGTCTGACAAGGAAGTAACACAATCCCATGCTTTCTATGGAAAAGTATGAAATATGTGTCCTATGTTGTTCCCGTATTTTAAACATGCATCCTTTAAGGTATTAAGCGTTCAGGAATATGTGGTGTGCTAATTTGGTAGCATTCTTGGGGAGCAGGGAACTAAAACATTGGAAACACAAAATAAAATTAAATTATGAAAAGTTCAGAAACTGTTGGGCGAGATGGCTTAGTGGTTAAAGACTCTTGTTTTTACTGGTCTGAGCTTAATTTCCCAGTACTTACCTAAAGCCAGGTGCACAAAGTGGTGCATGAGTCTGGAGTTTGTTTGTAGCAACAAGAGGCCTTAGCTTACCCACTCACTCTCTTTCTCTCTCTCTCTCTTGCATAAATAAATAAATAAATAAATAAATAAATAAATAAATAAATAAATAAATATTTTAAGCACATGCGACTGGACTTCATTTACAATGGCAAAAGGCCCAGGCATATTCTTTCTCTCTCTCTCTCTCTCTCTCTCTCTCTCTCTCTCTCTCTCTCTCTCTGTTTATAAATAATTAAAAATAGAAAAGCTTAGTTGCCACTTGTTTTTAATTTATCTGCCGATGAAAATTACAATATTTTTGTTCTATACTACCCAATAATATTTTAGAATAAATTTATTATTTAATGTTACCTATAAAGCACAATTTTCTATATAAAATATTTGAGGTTTTATGATATGTACTTATATTACATTTTTGACAATTTCATCCTTGTATATATTGCATTGTGATCATAACGTATCCCCATTTTCCTCAGATATATTCTATATTCTATTGGAAAAGGAAACAGCAAATGTTTATATGTATATTCTATTGGAAAAGGCATGAGCCAATTCACATGAAGACTTTATTCTTACACTTATGTAGCTTCTCTCTTTTTAAAAAAATATTTATTTGAGAGAGAAAGAGGTTGACAGAGAGAGAGAGCGAGAGAGAGAGAGAGCAAGAGCGAGAGAGCGAGAGAGCGAGAGAGCGAGAGAGCGAGAGAGCGAGAGAGCGAGAGAGCGAGAGAGCGAGAGAGAGAGAGAGAGAGAGAGAGAGAGAGAGAATGGGAGCGCCATGGTCTCCAACCACTGCAAAACGACTTCAGACACATGGGCCACTGTGTGCATCTGGCTTTACGTGGGTACTGGGGAATCGAACTCAGGTCCACAGGCAAACGCTTTAACCACTTAGCCATCTCTCCAGCCCTGTTTCTCTTTTTGGTTCAACGAGAAGTTCCAGAGGACAAGGGAACTCTCAAACCACTGCCCATGTCACAACTTTTAAAATCAATGCATCCATCAATCAACCCTCCCAGCTTGTTGTACACACTTGAGGGTCGATTTCACAATAAGAATCACCCAAAGTGTGTATTATAGAGAAGATGATCGGCCCCTGCTCTCTGAGTACCTCCATCTGTAAGTCAAGGATATAGCATTTTCCCAGGCTTTGCAGGTACATTTGATCTGCTTGTTCCATAAACCAAATTGGAAAATACTGCCTTCCCATGCTATGCATCCTGACAGGAACTGTATCTGAAAATGTCAAAATACTTCGATGCCTCCAAGTCTGGCTACCCAAGGAAGCCATCAAAAACCCAAAATATAGAGGCTCTATATCTCAGCCTTAGAAGCCAGCACTCAGCCAACCCTCACATTTCCGTTGGATGTTTTAACCTGCATCCCTCAGTGGGGCTCGCACCCCATCAAAACCTTGATTATCTAGCCTCTCAGAGAGCTTGTAGAGATCAGGTGCTTGTCACATAGATGGATGATATGGAACTTTCTCTCCCTAATAGCAGACTTACTTTAATATCATCAGTGAGTTAATTGAACAAATGGCAGTGATCCTGCCAAAAATCTGAGAAAATTGTCCTCTGACCTTGAGGGTAGTTGTAAGTGTAATCTCATTTAAATAGCCCAAAAGCTTTTAAATAAATGTAACCAGACAGATCAATGATATTTGGGGAGGGTAGGAACAGATATTTTGTAAAAAAAAAAAAGCCAAGTGATGTAATTTTTTTTTTCTTACTGAAGTCAGTGGATTGCCTGAAGGGCATTTATGCATTTGGTTAAATGTTTGGGTTTGCTCTTCTGTGTGGCCCAGCAGTGGTGAATGCGCATAAAACTTCCCAGTGAAGTATGTTCTAAGCAAAGCGGCCCTGGGTGACCCAATGCAATCCTTTATGTTTCTCAGACAGATAACAGTTGGGCATTCACTCTAGTATATTACCAGATATGTGAACCCTCCCACGTCAGAGAATGTTTTCTTTCTTCTTTGAAGTTTTTCAGTTTGAAAGAAACTGAACATATGGGGCTGAGGATGTGGCTCAGGGGCTAAGTGCTTACTGCACAAGCACAAAGACCCGAGTTCAGATCCCCAGAAGCCTTCTGAAACGTCGAATATGATGGTATTTGTCTGTAATCTCAGGACTGGGCATGTGGAAACAGGAAATCCCTTGAAGGTCACTGGCTAGCTGGGTCCAGCGAGACCTGACCTAAAAGAATAAAATGGAGAGCAATTGAGGAAACATTTTCTATTGACCTCTATCCTCTGAATGCACACACACACACACACACACACACACACACACACACACACACACACACAAAGGTACTCATGCACACATACACACACCACACACACATCACAAAGAACAAAGAAATTAGGCATCTATACTTTGATAAAGTACAGTCAGCCTCAGTTTGCCCTGTTCTGTTTACTAAGCTTTGGTATTCTTACATAGTGAGCTGGCTGGGAGAGACTTCTGCATATATTTGCCAATTATTCACATAATTAGAATTATACAAATTCTAACCATTCAATCATCTTTTCCTTTCTCTGTGAAATGTGTTAAAAATATGAGAAATGGATATGGGCTTCCTGTGTGCCTGATTTGAGTCTAAAAGAAATTAAATATAAAAATTCACAAAGTGTCTAAACACACCTCTGGTTCAATGTGATTCTCCATAAATACATTTCCCTTGAGAAATGTGAGTACAATGTTTTTAACCTATTTATTTTCTACTGTCAAATTTGCCTTATTTTTTTTATCCATCAGCTGTGTGTCCTAGATTATACCTCTCTAATGAGTGTATAGTAGAAAAATAAACTTGCCTGGATTTAACCTCTTGTAAGATTTTATATTTTATGTATACCAGAAATCAATATATGTTAACTCAAATATCGAAATCTTTTTTTTAAAAAATAGGGTCTCGTTCTAGCCTAGGCTGACCTAGAATTCACTATGCAGTCTCAGAATGAACTCGAATCGAACTCATGGCAATCCTCCAACTTCTGTTGTTGCCCCCCCCCCCCAATACCTCTCTCCGTGCTGGGATTAAAGATATGCCCCATGAAACAGGACTGGTTAAATTACAATATGAACTTTGTAATACTCCTCCAAAACAGGTGTGATGAGGGAAACTTTGGTTGTGATTTTTCTTAAATTTTAATATTTCAGCCAAGGAACAGACTTTATAAAACTAGTGCTATGATTTGAATATCTGTGTTCCTCTAGTAGGGCCCTTGGGAGAATACTGGGTTGTGAGTGCTCCACTCTCCTGGATAAGATTAGAAACCTTCTAAAAGGTATTGAAGAACACATCCTTCCCTTCTGCCTTTCTGCCATGTGAGGACACAGAGAAAAACCAGTGAGGAACAGGCCATACCAGTACTGAATTTTCCTGTTCCTGGGACCAAGGAATACTTGAGCAGAAAAATTAAGACCAAGTTTTATTCTTTTTGCTTTTGGTGTCTCCCATCTTATGAAACCAAGTGTTCTCTTGGTGTACTTACAATAATTAAGCGCATTTAAGAAAATCTCTATTGTATTGTTCGTGGCAGTAATGCAGTTTATATAAAGCATGTTGTCAAAATAGAAAAAAGGAAATAAAAGGATAGCTATCTATCATCTGTCTACTGTCAGAAATACTTCTGTGAGAATTTAAGCAGTATCTTGATCAATAACATTTTGCCTTAAGATATTATTAATCTCTCCCAGTCAGGGTCAAAATAGCGAATCATTTCAAGTTGCTCACAGTACAAAATTGGCATTGTGCTTCCTGGGCCTCATCTTGAGTGTGTTCTATGGCTCATTTCAGGAGTAAAGGAAGCATTAACGATAGTGACAACTCTGAGAGTATTGCCCCATACATGGTAGAGAAAGAAAACAAAGGGGAGAATATTGTAAATAATTCTAGCCCTGTGTTTAAGGTTCTTAGCTTTTAAGTTTTCATCATCGAATAATGCTATCTTCCATAGCAAAATATATTATGATATTTAATTCACTTTTGTTTTTGGAGAAGTTTCATTTCCAATGGATATAAGATGAAACCAAAGGAAGTTGTAATTCCAGATAAAAAGTTTTAATACCACAGACAAGGATAATATCAGAAATATACAGGCTTCTGGTAGGATGGGCATAAAACAGAAGCAGAGCTTATAATTTTGGTCATGAGCAGTGGAGTATAAGTATGATTGTGTGTCACCAATAAGAATTTCACAATTTGTCATGCCTAAATTTATGTTCTTTTAGACCTAACAGGGATACAAACAAATGGCATAGATTCTTTGCTCATTTATGGGCTTTGGAAAGGGGTTTCTGGAGCCCAAAATACTGTCCATGACTTGACATAATTAATGGTGACAGGAAACTTTTTTTCAAATAGGGCAGAATCCAGTTTTACATCCTCATTCTACTGGTCTCCATTGCACCTTATACACAGACTCCAGTAACCCAATAATGCTGAACAAATTGATCTTTTTTTTGGGTACATCTCTACTTAGTTGACTTAACCTTGATTTAATATTTGGTAGAGATCTTTTATGAAATTTTTTCTCTCTATAGATGATATACATACCACTTATCTAATTTTCATAATATTGTAAAACAAATTTAAAAAATTACAGTTAACCTTGAATCTTTTTTTGAATTTAAATTGAGCTTGGTTGACTTGCCCATGTTCTATTGATCTCAGCTGGGGTTCTTTCTTTCCCTAGTGAGGGTCTGTCTACTTGATGGCTCTGTTCATTTTAGTTGACTCAATATAGGCTTGATTGATGGTCAGCTTATTGCCTGATCTTGATGGCTTCATGATTTGAATATGTGTTGAACCTTAGTTGTGGCATTCTTTTTGGAAGAATTTAGAAACTTTAGGTGACATCTAGCTGGAGGAAGTGGGTTCCTGGAGATGGGTCACTGGGCGTGTCTTGTCCGGTCTCATTGTTTCTTAGGTTCAGTGAAGTTAGTCTCGTCCATCACACACTCTCACCATCATGATGTTCTGCCTACGTACCTGTGGCCAAGTGACCATGGACTGAACTTTCTGAAACTCTGAGCCAAAATAAATCTTTCCTCCCTTAAGTTTTTTTTTTTTTTTTGGTCTATTGGGAATTTTGCCAAATTTATGATAAAAGAAATAATGCTACTTATCTGGGGTGTCTTCATCAATTTGGTCTGTGTCTCCTCTTTCTTCCTTTAATGGTCAAATGTTGAGCGTGTTTTGTCAATGATGTCAGCAGATGGCAAGAGAAGTGTATAACACATGTGAAGCTGTTACTGGGTCATATTGTAAATATTTTACTGACTGAAGCTAGTCAAAAATCCAGTCAGATTTAAGATTAAGGCTATGAATATAAATTATAATCACATTTAGGTTTCCATTAGGTTACCTATTATATTAAAAACAAAAATAGAAAACTGGGGGGTTGGAGAGATTTCTCAGTGTTTAAGGCGCTTGCCTGCAAAGCCTAATGACCCAGGTTAGATTCCCCATATCCACATAAAGCCAGATGCACAAAGTGGTGCATGCATCAGGAGTTCGTTTGTAGTGGCTAGAGGTCCTGGTGTACCCAATCTCTCTCTCTCTCATTCTCTCTCTCTTATTCTCTCTCTCAAATAAATTTACAAAAAGAAAACTGAAAATAATGACATAGAAATTAGAATGCATGTATACTGTTAATGAAAATGCAAAATGATGGAATAGTGAGATGCCATGAAGAAGGTCTATAAAACTATAATTTCTCTAACCTTAGACTAACACCTGGTGTTTGGCCCATAATAGCTATAAAGAGCACAATGGAAATTTCCTCCTTTTCAATGACTAAGGGGAAGCAGCTGCAAGCCAGAGGATATCTGGTCAGAAGGAAGCATAAAAGGAATTTCCTCTGATTCAGTAACTAAAAAAGAAACAGCTACAATCAGAGGATGTTTGACAGAAGAGAAAAAGATCAGGCCTTCTGGCTAGCTTACACATAAGCAGATAGGGAACCAATCACTCCAAAACATAACCTCATGATGTAATTCCAACCCCCCATCTTGTAGTTTCATGCTTTAAAAGGAACCTGCAAGTTCCATTCAGGGTCTCCTTTTTGCTAGAAGGTGGACCCCTTCATGCTGGTTTGCTGCTTCGAGAAATAAATGCTCTTGCTTTTATATATGTGAGTGGTGGTCTTCATTGGGATGATTTATGGACTGTTACAATAGCTATAGAATTAGCATGGCTATTCCTCAAAAATTTAAATATAGGATTACAATACAATTTATTCCACCTTCCAGGTTGTACCCAAAAGAAGAAACTATGCCTGAAATTGATATGCATTATTATATTTAAAAAATAGTATCATTAACAAAGTCAAAATGTGGAATAACTGTTGTTTACTGACATACGAACGAATAAAGGAAATGCAGTATATAATACAATGCAATGTAGTTTGGTCTTTTCAAGGGGAGCTTGCACTTCCGGTGCAAGATGGTGGACAGAAGCCACCTTCTTGTGATTAGGTTAATGAGAAGGGTCAGGATGTTATAGACATCATTTGAAAGACAAAGATTAAAAGAGTTATCAGAAATGATAATCATGTTGATGGGACAGCTGAGAAGTTCAGACAGAAAGCTGATGCGGCTCCCCAGAAAGGGGAAAGGTCCAAGGAAGCCTCAGCAGAAAGGTAAGCCAGTGTAGGTCCATATTGTCACTTTCCATGTTTCAAAAGAGCTGTGGCCAGGTGTCATCTTGAGATGAAAGAGAGTAAGACTAAGGCACCCTGGGGCCTTGATAACAAAGCATTATCACAAGTCAGCCTTGGAGGCTGGGAGAGGAATGGGTGTGAATGTGTAAGTTCCAGTGAGGAGGTTTGGCTTGGGCCTTGAGGGGCATAGTGGTCAACTGTTCGATTTGTGACTAGAAGCTGACCCTATACCAACAGGGTCTGATTGCCCTGAACCTGAGGTCAATAGTCTGCCAACCTCAGGGTTCACGGCCAGCTGGACCAGAACTCTGAAGCTCACAGGAGTACGTGACTTTGCCAGCTTCACGCAGTGTCTAATGCTGTGGGTTTTCTGCCACTTCTGTACACATCTCCACACTCTCTTTACTTACCCCACTTCCCCAGACACACCAGGTAACTCTTGGCTATAGTCTCAGCCACTGCGAGTGTATGAAGTAGGGAGCCTCAAGGTTATGTGCTCATCACCGCTGAAGGTAGCCATCAGAAGGTGCTGGTACAAAGGCACACCTAGGGTCTGGGATCAGACTATGGCAGGAGATACAGGAAGCTCCAACCTCAACTGAACACCACCTTGTCGTCTTATATCAATCACTATTTTAATCTTTTCTTGCCTTACACATGCCATTTTTCTCCAGTTTTCTTTTTATTAAGAATTTTCATGTGAACCCACTACATGACCACAATCCCTCCATCCTCTTTTGTCTCTCTTTCCCCACCCCATTTTCACTGAACCCCCTTTTTTGTTTCCAACTAGTCTCTCTTCAATTTGAATGTCTTTTATTTGCCCTCTTCCCTTATTAATGCCAAAAGTTGATGGGTTCAATACTGTGCAGGTCTTGTGGAGGTAATGGCAGCTTACAGCTTCTATGAAGTCATGAATGTGACAGTCACTTCCTGTCTGGAGGAGAGTGTCCCAAAGTACAACTTCATTCCCTTTGGTTCCAATATCCTTTCTTCCTCTTCTGCATTATTTCCTGAGCCATGGAGGGCATACCACAGGTGTCTCATTTATTTAAGAGCATTCCACAGCCACTTATCAACGTTTTGATGAGTTTTGAGCCCCTTGTACAAAGAAGCTTCCATAGCCAACAGTGAGAGCAGCACTAACCTATGGGCACAAAGAGAATTTTTTTAGGGAGCAAGCTGATGAGCGTATCATATCCATTTTGTCAATAGTAATAGTTACCTACCACCCCATAGGGTTTGACTAGGTTTTAAGTACTAGGCTTGGATTCTCTCCATTGGAACAGGCCTCAGATCCAGTCAAAAGGAAGTCAGTTGCCCACTTAATAGTCATGACACTATTACACCAGTAGGTACGTCTTCCCTGCCGGGTTGGTTGTATAGCAAACAGGGGAAGATCTACCAATGGGTAAGAATATTGATGACTTTTCTCCCCCAGCATCATCCAGAGCACTTTCCCAGCCAACAGGACTTTCAGTTCTGTTCCACGTTGATAACTCAGGAGCCTGCAACCAACCCATGAGATCGCTGGACTTGTCAGGCTCCTGTGTATGTCACTGCAGAACTGGGCCAGGCCCATACCATCCAACACTCCCATCATTCCTTCTGGTAATGCTAACTGGGTCTAACAGCACCCAGGGGTCACATACAGCGTGTTTCCTTCTTGCCTGTGGAAAACTCCAAGCCTGGTCTCTTCAGGAACGCATTGGTTTGCTGCTGTTGGGGTTGAGCCCACAGTTGTCTTGTTACTTTTCTTTGAGCTTCTGAAATAAGTTCTCACACTCCTGTGACGAAACGCTGCTGAAATGGTGCCTGCCTAGCCCGATTCTACCTGAGGATGTGAAACACAAACTGTGGTCATCTTTCATGAATATCAGCTCATTATGAGATCATTAGGACCTTCATGTTTGTGGTGCCATGTCTGCTACCAGAGGAAAGGAGATGGGCCGGGGCAGTGTCCCCAGAGGTGGACAAAAGGGCTTCTATCTTCCTTAGGTCCATTCTCAGCAGGGACTCTGACCACTGGAAATCCCACTGAGTGGAATCCTTGTGGAGAAGTGCCCTCCCCACCCTCCCCTCCTGCAGACCTCCCTCTCCCCCTCCCCCACACACTTGCCACCTCCTTCCTAGCTGGAGCCAGATCTCTGTGGCTGGTGAAAGCAGCCTAAGCTCACCCCATCATGCTGTCCTGCTGCCCTTGGTGTCCACGCTGAGGGAACTCTGCATCCTCTGCTGACCACTTAGAATGCAAGGAAACATATGGAAGGGAGGGACACCTAGTGACATGAACCACACAGGATATTGTTTTTAACTGTGTTCATTCTGCTGTGCAATAACTCTCCAAGCTGGGCCCTTCCCTGTTCCTTCCCCTCCCCTGTATCCCAGATTTCCATCCCTAATTCCTCCATCCCCCTCTCCAGCTGCTCTCCCTCCTCTGTCCTATGCTCCCTACTCAGCATATTTGTATTGCCTACTTCCAGTCCACCTTGGTTGGTTCCCCATAAGCAGGGTGTAGCAAGGTTTGTCTTCTAGGATATTAGATGTGTCAGTTGGTGTGACTCGAACACACCAGGTTGTCTAAATATAGCTACCCACCATGTTTTACTTCGTAAATGCACATAATTATGACCTGTCAATTGGTAAGGACATTTGTAAAAGCAAAGCCAAAGCCACATTCCAAAATGCGCCTGGACTGCCTCTCCTACTGGCATGTGACTCTTGCCGCTGGCCCTCGTATTAATGGGGCAGCTATACTCTGAAATGGGTGTCTTCTTGAACATTTTGCACAGAGCAACAGAGTTTCAACATACTGTTAGCGATCCTTCTCGGCCCTTTCTTCCAACACTTGCTCTTGCCCCTGGGTGGGGCTGAGGTTGAATGAGGTGGTGGTTCTGTGAGGAGGTGGCTCCCTTCGGGTGCAGTGCACATGGTTGTCTCTGTGTCACCCTTTACTGTTAAGCAGAACCTACATTCCGGGGTAGGTCTTAGGGCACTGTGCTGTGCCTAGAGTAGAGAGAAGAATGGCAAGGAAGGTGACTTTTGCTGTCCCCTGCCTGCTATTTACCTTCATACAGTGGATATGTTGAAGAGGAGGAGGTGATGCTCTGAAGGAAGGCTCACTCTTTGTTCTTTTTAGGTGCTGAGAAAATGTGACAGGATCTATGAGAGAGGGGAATGGAGCCATACCCAGGCCCATGGGCTTGGCTAGGGTCTTGAGGCCATCCTCATCTTGTAATTGACATGGGAATATACAGTATAGGGCCATGGTCTCATTAAATCTGGTTCGGTAATGAGTCCTGGAAGTCTGGTGGGTCAAACTCAATGTGTGCAATGGCTTCTCCCATAATTTCTGGATCTGGGAAGCTGGGTATCATATCACTATAATTACTTGTGGAACCCATAACTCCTTGGTAAAGCCAAAAATGCCCCCATGTAACCATCACTGTGGGCCTATCCCGGGGTTGTACATGTTAATTAACAAATGTTCATGTTGAAAGGTAATTGGGTATGTCTTACCTGCATTGTATAATCTGGTCCCTGAGGTCCTCAAGTTGCCCTCTCCAAATGGAAGGGTCCCATTATCATGACACAGAGTACAGTGCCTGTGCTCCATGTGTCTATCAGCAAGTATCACATGCTTTTTGGAGGCACTCAGTTTGTAAGTGCCACAGAACTTGTCAAGCTCTTTCCCTGGCATTGACTTTACCCCATACATCATATACTTTACATGCAAAGCCAATGATTTTGGTGTTTTGAGTCTGGTCTCATTCAGCTAGGCGCCTGGTTTTAGATCCCTGTGAACTATGCCTTGGTCATGGCAATAAACTCAATAGTGTTAAGGATTTGGTGAAATATTTTTCGGGTCTCATTCACTTCCAGGCATGCAAAGTCGCATTTTCTATCAGCCAATTCCGTGAGCATATAGATATTTGCTTATGTGTCAGTAACCTGAATTAGAGGTTATTGACTGTTTTCCTAATGCCCACATCTGATTCGATCATTTGGGTCCACTGCAGCGCCTTCACCATTCGCTGGTCACCTCGGCACCTGCGAGAAGGTGATGGGCCAGCCACGCCTGCTGTCCTCAGGATATGTAGGAGTGGAAGACGACTCTTCACTAGAAAATCTGGACATACTACTGGGTTTTCTGTCTCTTTATCACTCTGACTAGACATTGTAGGTAGCAAGGTTACAGATGGTACCTAAAAATGAAAGAAAAAGGAACACTGTACACAGAAAAAAGGAAAGATAATGAAGATAAGAAAATCAAAAATTAAAAGCAAACAACAGAACTAAAAAGCCAAGTACCAATAACCCAAAGCAACAAATAAAATTTTAAAAAATAATGAAAATGACAAAACCAGAAAAATTCTAGTTAGAAAACAGGCTCACAAGCCACTAAGGTGGATTGATCATATTTCAGCAAACCTATGGACTAAGTTTACAAATATGGAAAAGAAGCAAAGAAATTCAAGAAGAAAAACTAACTAAAAATCAGAAAACCAAATCCAAAAAATGCATACAGAGCTTCAAAAAATTATCCCCTCCTCATAAACAGAAGAAAAATAAATAAATAAATAAAAATACAAGAAACCAAATCAAAACTAAAAAAAAACCCCAAAAAAACAAAAAATAAATCAAGCAAATTCAGAAAACTAAAACTATCTCAAAACCCAAAAAAATAAATTCCTTAGATTAAAAAACAACAACAACAACAACAACAACAACAAAACTCCCAGAGGGTGGGGAGTGAAACAGGAATTAAAAAAAGAGAATTACAAAGTCCAAATTTGAAAACAATAAAAATCAAAAATATAAGCAAAAAATATATATACAAGAAACTCGCTCCCTTCCTCAAACTGGAACCCCCCCCACCTTCATACACCATGAAAAACTATCTTGCTTCCTTCCCCAAAAAAACATTTAAAAAAGCCATGTGTACTGGCTGGTGCTTATAAATCCAGTGCTTGGGATGCAGAGAAAGGTGGTAGCTAGTCGTCAGACATACCTGAAGACTAACACCTGAGATCAACCTCTAGGTACCACACACTAGTACTGCACATGTGCATGTGTGCACACACACAGACATCAAGCAACCTTAATTGCTAGTTATCCAACAATTCAGGGGTTACCACCACAAACTCCCTTCACAATTCCACAGAAATACAGAGCAAGCCACACCCCTGGTATCTGATAGTCCTTCCTGGGGTCATAATATAAGCCACTTCTCTGTTTATAAAACATATTAATTTATTAACATCTGTGAGACTGGAAGAAAGATACCCATAATACCTAGATGGAAATTAGGTTTTATATAAAAAAACCTAGGAGGCCATGAGAAATGGATTTAGTGTTAAGTAAACTTTCTGGAAACTGCAGGGTGGAGTTCCCAACCACCGCACAGTGAGTACCAGTGATGTCTTACCTGAGGGTCCAGGTAAACCTGATGGACAGCATGGATCTCACAGGGTCATTTATAAAACAGGAAACAAAGAAAGTTGGTGGTGTTGAGGATCAAATCCAGAGCCCGGCACATACTAGGCAAACACTCTCCCGCTGAGCCCCAGCCAACCTCCTCCTCTGCTTTTGAACTCCAGACCACACGACCTCTGTGAGGTGGCAGGGTAGGTTGCTGTCCTGGTATTGCAGTCCTGCACACTGGTGCCCAACTGCACATAATGGCTGATATCTGAGCTGCTTTTGTGTCTCTCAGTGGTTCACAATAAGCCACAGGGCATCAGAACACTGAGGGAGGAACTGTTAACTGAAAAGAACGCAGGCTGTTAACTGAAGAGCCAAAAGCTGCCACCCCAGATCCTCAGGGCTCTGCTGTCCAGAGGCAGGTGCTCATGGACAGAGGCAGCCCTGGGAAGTGGGGATGCTGTGACATGTGGCTCAGTCCTGTGCAGGTTTTGGCTGGCTGTATAGCTTTCTGCCAACCGTGCCTCAACTCTCTGCAGGAACCTCGGGCATAATAGTTTTCCCTGTCACTCTTCAGTGTTTAGCAGAACTCCAGGCCTCCTGGTTTCCTGAGGATGGTGGTGGACAGTCCTCTGGGGAGACTTCAGGGGGCTCTTACTGTTCTGTCATCACCCTTGAGTGCTGTGGGGACAGACTTTCTCCAAGGGGATGATGGTGTTAATAATGATTCGTCTTTTGAGGATGTCAGGTGTTAGTAATGACTGATCTCTGCAGGATATCAGATCATGAGGGGGAAGCCCTCTGGGTTAGAATTAGTGCCCTTATGAGGAGCCCCCAGGGCTCTCCCTCACCAAGTAAGCCTAGCAAGGAGATAAGTCTGTGACCTTCAGTGCTAGGCCTCTCGTGGCATTGAACCTGATGGTACACTGATCTCGGACTTATAGCCTCCAAAATGGATTTTTGTGTTTGTTGCCCCCAAATCCCCCTTTTAGTGACTTTGGTTATAGTAAATCAAAGAATCTAAGATCCATGACTATCAATACCTCAATCATAGTAGGTAGGTAGGTCTGAGTTAAAGAACACGTGTTGTTTCGATGGTTTTAAAAATAAGACTGTCACAAGGGCATGGTAGGAACTGTCAGACACTCATCAAAAGTCTTCTTTCCCTTTCCCTTCCTTCCCTTCCTTGCTGTGATGGGCTCTGGTCCAGTGCACAAACTTCCTGGCTGCACTTACATTGGCCAGCCCAGCCACCAAACGGACTAATTCCAGAAAAGCCAAAGACACCTGATGCCCGTCTACTCCATCCAGCTTGTGTCTTGCCCTTTGCTTGAGAATGGAGGAGGGAAGACAGCGGCACTGAGATTCTCTTCAGTGTGGAGGGAAGGACACTGAGGACACTCAAAATGCACCAAAGCAGAAATCCAGAAGTTGCTGAGAGCTCAACATTCAAACAGACTTAACTTCCTTCTTAATATGTGCTACTTCTAGTGAAAGTGCTTGAGGAACTCGTAGTACACAGAAGCATCTTTGTGTTTTTATTTATTAAAATTCCTCTGCATGTTCTTTTAACCAATAACTCCATAAGTGAAAATTGTATGAATTCTAACTTAGTTTAAAGAAAGCACCCCACATATCTTAACAAGTAGCAGCAAAAAAAAGGTTAAAAGTTAATAGTTAAATAGTAAATAGTTAAATAGTTAAAAGTTAGTTGCAGTAATGCTAATACTAGTTTTTGGTGTTTTCCATTGTTGTTGTAAGGTCACGTTGTAAGGTAGGATGGAAGTCATTCCAGCAATATCACATAAATATCAAACTATTTTAAAGTGATTTCTTTTTAAATTATGTACTTTACCATGTGAACAAATCATGTGTTAGTCCCATTCCCCTCATGTTATCATTTTCCCCGCCTCCTTCCCACCCCAGTCTACTGAGGGCCCTTCTCAGGGGTTACCTGGATTCACCGTGGGGTTATGGATTATGAATGAAGCAGTCAGTCACTGTGTGGGGGGGGTGGGGGGGTGGGCAATGCCTCAGTGTATTCCTTCCCACCCTGTGGCTCTTCTAAAGTGTGTTTATCCCCTCTTCCATAAAGTTCCCTAAGCCTTGGCGAGTGCGTTTTAAGTCTATTTTAATGTGGAGCCCCCTGCAACCTCTGGATTTTTGCTTGGATGAGTTTTGAGTGTCCTCAGGGTCTGTCACCATCTCCCTGGAGTAGGTTGTCAGGATAGCAGTGAGAGCAGTACTCATGTTTAAATTGTCACTTCTTCTGTGATGTCTCCTGGGCCCTGGCAGATGTGTTAGAGATGTCTTGTCTCATGACAAGCAGTCGACTCTCTTGTCATATTAATGGTTCTTGGTTCGGCCGAGTTTTCACTGCTATCTGTAAAAAACAAACAAATGAAAAATAAACATCAGATTCTTTGAACAAAGTGATAACAGCAAGAATTAAATGGGGTAAGCATAGTTAATTTAGAGACATTCTGATGGGGATAGCCAGTCTTCGTGGCCAAAGACTAGTAGGCGTTTCTGTCTGGAGTCTATGACCGTCATGTTCATAAGATTCTGACATGGTTCTCAGTACCTCACATGAACTTTGTCCCACTGAGTGGGCTTCGTATCCAGAGAGCAGCTGATTACCTGCATAGGCTATATGTGCCTCTTGCACAATTGTATACATCTGGTCCAGCTGGTTGGTTTCAAAGCTTTCAGGTTCCCCTCCTTGTTCACATTAAAGGTGGCCATTATCCCCCAACAGCACACATAGCCCTTTCCAGCTCTATGAAGGCTAGCCAGCAGGAAGTTGGCTTCCTTCTAAGTTTCAGCGTGATCTCTTGATGTTCTGGGTCCACAGCCTACAGTCTCTTCAACAACAGGGTCTTACAGTTTAGCTCTGGCAGATAACCAAGTGCTTTGGCAATGGCTTGCATTGTTTTGGAGACCTCATAGGGCTTCCTGAACCAACAGCTCACTGTGGGGTGTAGCCCAATTCTGGCACTGGGAATTACAAGCCAGAGTATGTGGTTTGGGGATATGCTCTCTCCATCACCTCTGAGGGGCTTCTGTCTAGGAGATTCCCCCCTCCTTCTTATGATGTGGTATATATTTTAGTTAGCTATTCAGGATGAAGGCATCTATAGTACTGGTTGATGTTGCTATTAGTTTTGTGTGAATTTCCCCCCAACCTCCATCCTTCCTTCCACCCCCTCAAGATCTTTTCAGCCCCTGGCCCTGGTGTTCCATCTCACAAGTGGCCTCTCAACCCTCTCCTCCCTCCATTTTTCCACTTGTTCCTGATGCTTCCTGCCAAATGCACACAGCTCAAGCTGTTCCAAGTTAGGAACCACCTACGAGGGAGGGGAGAACATGGCGCGTCTGTCTTTCTGAGCTAGTATGACTTTGCTTAGTACGATTTTTTTCTAAGTCCATCCATTTTCCTGCAATTTTAATCATTTCATTTATTTTTTCTTACCATTGCATAGAATTCTATTGATTATATAGACCACATCTTTATTACCCATTCATCTGATGGGCATCTGGGCTGATTCCAGTTCCTAGCTATTGTGAATTGAACAGCTTGATAAACATGGCTGAGCAGGAATCACTATTATTTTATTCGTCTAGCATTTTTTTTGAGGCAGATAAAATAGATATTATGGCCATGATAAGTGAAAATTAAAGTTTATAGAATTATATTTTTTTAAATATTTTATTTATTCATTTTCAAGCAGAGAGAGAGAGAGAGACAGAGAAGAGACAGAGAGAGAGAGACAGAGAGAGAACCAGGGCCACCACCTTGTGGGTCTGGCTTATGTGGGTCCTGGGGAATTGAACCCGGGGCCTCGGGCACTGGAGGCAAGTGCCTTAACCGCTGAGCCATCTCTCCAGCCCTATAGAATTATATTTTGAAAGTTATCAAATAGGTCCTGTGGGAGGCTGTACAAGGTGCCAACTCCTGTCTTCTGGAATTGAGGTGACATTCAGCAGCCTGTTGTCACAAGTGGAAGTTGAATACTCTGAATCCTCAAGCTGTGACAGTGAAATGTACCATAGGTGACAATGACGGTGCTAGAGAAAAGATGCCAGAATCTCATTAATAATTATATTGATTTCATTCAGACAGTCTTTCATGTGGCTCTTATTATATTGCTCAAGGACCACTATATACTAGAACTTACATTTTTTTTATTTCTTTGGACCTGGGATCTGAATGAGTTATCTCCATTCTTACAGTGTGACTCAAAGTTTGGAGATAATAGCTATCATTATTTTTATGTCAGCATAGTTGTCTCTTGGTATTTATCATGGTTTGATCCTGGTGTCCCCCACAAATGAATGGGTTCTGAATGCTCGATCCTCAGCTGATGGTAGTTTGGGTTTTACAACCTTGCTGGAGCTGTGTTGTTGGGGGCAGGCTTATGGGGGTTATAAGCCAGCTCCCCCCTGCCAGTGTTTGGCACAACTTCCTGCTGCTGTTTGCAGTGCTGTGGCGGAGGTGATGTCCACCTCTCTGCTCATGCCATCATTTTCCCTGCCACGATGAAGCTTCCCATAGAGTTGGTAAGCCAAAATAAGTCCATTCCTTCCACAAATAGGCTTTGGTTGGGTTCTTTTCTGCAGCAATGAGAAAGTTGACTACAACAGTATTGAGCATGACCTTTGTAAATTGTCACAATAAAGTGGCTAAATGTATTGCCTATTAATAAATTCTAAGAATAACATTATTTTTATAATACTGGTTTCTTAGACTTCTTAGCCAACGATTTTTGGTATCATCACTTTTGATTACTGTCTTTCATATTCAATGTCTATGTATTCAGTAGTATTTGGAATTTAGCTAAATCTCACCTGGTAATAGAATTTCTGGCTTTTTTCTCAAATGCTTAGCCCAAAGCAGTAGAGAAAATGAAAATTCAGAGAGCACTTTTTACCAATTTTAAGGTTCTCTACACTAAGAATTCTCATATATAAAAACATATGTTGGGGCTATAGTTGGGCTTCTAGTCACTTGTTCATAATATCCTTCATTACAAATGATGTGTCTAATTCACACATGTATTTATGTTTGCGGGTCCTCTGTAACGTGAACTATTTGAGACACATATACTCTATCAAGCTTTAGCTACAGATCTGTTATATTTTATTTAGGGACTGTTATAGTCAGCTTCTTATTGCTGTCACAAAGAACCTGACCAAAAGCAGCTTGTGGAGGAAAGGGTTTATTTTGGCTTATAGACATAAGGGGAAGCTCCATGAAGGCAGGGAAAATGATAGCATGAGCAGAGACTGGACATCACCTCCTGGCCAGCATCAGGTGGACAACAGCAACAGCAGGAGACTGTGCCAAGTACTGGCAAGGGGACGCTGGCTCTAACACCCATGAACCCGCCCCAACAACACACCTCCAACAAGGTTCCAATTCCAAAACTGTCATCAGATAGGGATCAAGCTTTCAGAAGTCATACTTTTATAGGGTACTCGTGAAACAAACCACCAGAGGGACTATATAGAGCAGAATATATTTTCAGTGAGTTCCTATTACAACCAAAACAAAAGTTTTGAGTAAAAAAGAATTGCCATTTCAACTATTGAAAATATTACTTTATATAATTAAAGCTGAAAATGATGCCAACAACTAAAAACAAACATGGGAAGTGAGGGCATTTTTTTTTCTTAGCTGGTGAGAAACAAATCTGGCGTGTTGTTATTGGTGATGAGGACTTCTTAAACAAATCTGGCTCATTATTACTTCTCATTGAGGCTGCTTTCCTGGCTTTCAAAATATTGCCATGCTCCCTTGGTCCTTTTGCCCTTTTTCTTCTTTTAAAATTCCATCTTCATGCCAAATAATGTTAGTAAAAGTCCTAAGAGCCTGTCTGCAGTGTTTTGTTGTTATGCTCAGAGCAGCTCTATATCTCTCACTGTCTACATCATAAAACTAACAACTGAGCTCCAGACCTTCGGCTCTGTGGTCACTCTTACTGTTCCATGTTAATATACTTCTCTGCACCTTCACGTGCCTTTGCCACCCCCAAATACTATCCCTTTGCTGATATCTAAAAGTGCTTCCTTTGCCCATGTTATTCTGTTCCCCATGATTAGAAATATTTGTATATTTGATGCTACGTGGCACATTCAATGATGTCTCTAAAATTCCATCATGTGTCCTACTATTTTGATTGCTCTGTTGAGGATGATTACAGTCACCTCCAAGGCTCATACATTTCAGTTATGTTGGCTTCTGTAGTTATTAAGGTCCTCTCAGCATATCCTCCTCTATAAAGCAAGCTTAACAGTAACTGGTTTACAGCCAGGCATGGTGGAACATGCCTTTAATTCCATCACTAGGGAGGTAGAGGTTAAAGGATCACTGTGAGTTCAAGGCCACCCTGAAATTACATAGTGAATCCCAGTTCAGCCTGGGCTAGGGCAAAACCCTACCTTGTAAAACCAAAAAAAAAAAAAAAAAAAAGGCAAAACAAAACAAAAACAAACTGGCTTGTAACATTGAAATTTGAAGATTAAATGGGAAAAAAATCTGTAAAACATTTAGCAAAGTACTTAGGCAGAAGTATTTACAATGACTTTTTAAAACCCTCTTTTTAACCTAAAAGCTACATGCAACTTTTGTTGACCTTGGATGCTTTCTTGAATTCTACATATATGTATATTTACTTATTTTGTTTTTGTTGTTTCTTTTTTTAAATATATATTTATTGTCCATAATGAGTTACATTATTTAGTGGGCAAACAATGAGTTGTTATCCCCAATTCCCCAATGCCCCCCCCCTAGTTTTTGTTGTTTTCAAGTCAGGGTTTCACTCTACTCTACCCTAACCTGTAACACACACTGTTGCCCAGGCTGGCCTTAAACTCACAGCTATAATTCTTCCTCAGCTTCCAGAGCATTAGGGTTAAAGGCATGTGCCACTGTGCCCAAATTTTCATTTTATACACATACTATGATGTTCTGAATTCATTTTTAGAACTTTTGTTTATGTGAATGTGAGGTAGGGAACACCGAGGAAGAAAAATAAGAGGGTTTGCAACTGGGTATGAGAGAGCCAAGGTGTTGCAGTTACTTTGTGTTGCTGTACAAGCATCTGAACAGAAGCAGTTTAAGGTAGAAAAAGGTTTATTTCAGGCTTTCAGAATCCAGGGGAAGCTTCATCATGGTGAATTAAGCTGGTTCATTTCCATAGATCATAGCAAACAGCCAGCAAACAGTAACAGCTTATTTAGAGCTCAAACTCTTTGACCACACCTTAGGGCTGTTCTATCAGACCCCCTCCCCTCACTCCCCAGTGACACCTTCTCCAGCAGGGATTTGCCTGTTGGAGACTCCCAATTGTAAGCATAATCAAATATAACTCAGACTATTACAGATATACATTCCCGTTCAGAATACAACACACGGTGACCAGATAAGAGAATGGAGAGAGGGCTGGAGAGATGGCTCAGCGGTTAAGGCACTTGCCTCCAGTGCCTAAGGCCCCGGGTTCAATTCCCCAGACCCACATAAGCCAGACCCACAAGGTGGTGTCCCTGGTGCGCTCTCTCTCTCTCTCTCTCTCTCTCTCTCTCTCTCTCTCTCTCTCTCTCTCTCTCTCTCATCTCTGCTTGAAAATGAATAAATAAAATATTTTTTAAAAAAGAGGATGGAGAGAACTCTGGATAAAAACAACAAAATTGGTCTCTGCAGGCTATGCTGACCCCCTAAAGCTCCCACTGAGGAACATTAGCAAAGCACTTATTCTTGCATCTCATGCATTTAATTGAAATAGATCAGAATGCGAGTAGAAACAGCTTCTAAGAAAGCCTCCCCTGGGGCTGGAGAGATGGCTCAGCTGTTAAGGCACTTGCCTTCAGTGCCTAAGGCCCTGGGTTCAATTCCCCAATACCCACATATGCCAGATCCACAAGGTGGTGGCCCTGGTGTTTTCTCTCTCTCTCTCTCTTTCTATCTCTCTGCTTGAAAAATGAATAAATAAAATATTAAAAAAAAAACAAAGAAAGCCTCCACCTATTCCAAGAAGAAGGTCAACCCAGAATGCCCCATAGGCAAGGAGTAGTTATGAGGTAACAGAAGGAAACTATAGTTACTTTTTGGTGGCTGCTTCTCCTGACAGTCAGATGCCCCTTTGTGGTTGATCATCCTTGAAGCTGCAAAAATAGGTCATTCCCACCATGTCAGAAACTAAGGCACCAGGACAGTCTTATACATATTTGTACTCAAGTCTGTATGTCCTCCAAAGACCTGACATCATTATATCACCCGTGTTGTGGTTTTGATACCCCTTTCCATTTGTGGCAGTCATGGAAAGAAATCCTAAAAAGAGACATCTGGTCTACTATAATTTGGGACAGAAAAAGTCACCTCCCTTCATAAATATTCATGAGAACTTATTTAAAATTCACAATGCTGAGTCCACTACAATGCTCTCCTGCTTTCCACATTGGGGCAGCTCACTCCAGTGTCTCATCGGGTGCTCACTTTGTTTAGCTTTGCTCCTGTTGTCTTGTTAAACAAAATCTTGCTTAAACCATCTTTTGACTGAAATCATTGCTTCACAAAGACAGAAATCAAGAGACATCTGCAACTTTGGCCACACATATACCATGTTGCTGGCTTTATTTTTTTTTTCTCAGCAAACAAAACTCTTTCCCAGAAACTCCCCCTTTCGCTGTTTGTGACATAAACTCTTTGAGTTTGTGAAGCAAAGAACCAGGAACCTCTGGTTCAGAATGGCTTGGTGACTTACTCATCCAGCATCCTAGCCCCTGAGATCTGTGGAAGGGTCTATTGATCTCAAAGACCCCAGACTTACTTTGGACCTGTTGTAGTTGTTCTTGTTGCTGTGACAAAGCACCTGACCAAAAACAGCTAAAAGTAGGAATATTTTTATTTTGGTTTACAGTCTTGAGGGAAAGCTTCATGATGGCAGGGGAAAGCATGCCATGAGCAGAGAGGTTGGACATCACCTCTGCCACAGCAGGTAGCAAAAAGCTCAAGAGAGACAGAAATGTCCCAAATATCCATTAACAAATATACAACGATCTGGGTTACTTAGCTTCTATTTTTAATGGATACTGACCTCATTCTCCGATGGAGATTGTGTTTGTATTTTTCAGGATACAGTGAGGGAGCTGTGGCCCATATAATCCCTACCAACCGACTGTAGGCAGAAAGATGAGATCCTGGCATGAGATGAGCCACCACAGTCATATGGGGGAGGATTCATACGGAACCCCACAGAGAATGATTGGATGTACAAGGGACCCACATCCATAGCCATCCAATCAACAAAAGATAAGCCAGTGTGATAGAAACCAATGAGCGACACAAAAACCCCTAAGCTCACAACACCATAGAAGCCTCAATACTCGCCCACCACGACTCAGGGAACTGAGCGGAAGAGGGGGTGGAAAGATTGTGAGAGCCGTGGTGGGGGAGAATAGCAGAGACCTGGCAACCCTCAGTAACTACACACTTGAGACATGAGAGCCCGGCCGAAGAATGAGCTATGCATGGTCCCCTACTACAAAGACTGATACAGACGGCCCACGGAGGAGGATATCCAGCTGACTGGGGAGGGGGAAGGGGGGCAACGAGGAATTGGGGATAATAACTCATGGTTCGCCCACTAAACAATGTAACTCATTATGAACAATAAAAAAAAAAGAAATGTCCCAAATACTATCCTGTCCTCCAAAACACACCTCTTCCAGCAAGGTTACACATCCCAAATTGCCATCAGCTGGGGACTGAGCATAAAGAACATATGAATGTATCGGGGACACCTGGTTGAAATCACTGCATTTTTGTTCCTGTCCCCATAAACTCATGACTGTCTTGATGTAAAATGAATTCAGACCAACTTTTAAAGTCTCCATAGTTTTTATCAATCCCAACACTGTTCAAACATCTCTCTAGTCCGAAGTCTCTTAACTATGAGCCTGTAAAACTAAAAATCACAGAATGGGGCAGAGTAAGAATTCACACTGCAAAAAGGTGACATTGTATGGAAAAAGTGAACCAATGAAAGATATAAAACAGGGCAAGAACCAAATTCTACAGCTTTATGCCCACCCGGGACCGAAAACAATATCTCTGGGGTTCCAATTTCACCCTTCCAACTGGGCTGCCTACAGCCTGGAGACAACTCTATCCCAATTGGACAGCTGTCCTTGTCACCTGTTCTGTAGCCTTGGCAATTCCTGGGGTCTTTATTGCAACCCATGGTTCATCCTCATGGCTCCACTGGCCCTTCACACAGGGATTCCAACGACTTTGCCTCACGCTGTCCAGTGGCCATCTCCAAAACCCACTGATTACTCAATGACTGTTTTAGTTCCTGCATTTGTTATAGCCCCATAGTACCAGGAAGGCTGCCAGATTGTTAATCCAGGTGGGAATGAAAACAACTTTGAAGAGCAGGAAAACTCCTTCAGCATTCTCATCCCTTACTCAGAAGAGTAAGCATTCTTCCTGTTATCCTATTGCAGAACAGCTGGCCTGATCTCAGTGGTGGTAATCTCTCAAACAACTGCGCTAAACTGAGCTATTGTCACTAGCCCAAAACTTTAATTTTTTCTGTGTCATATCCTTTAGCTCACACCAACCCATCTCTTCCAAATTCAACCCTTCTCAAATTCTTATAATATGGGAAGAGAACAGCTACCCTCTCATACAAACTGCCTCTAGCCCATTCCAGACAAAGCTCTTTCTTTCCTTGATATACCATGACTACCTAACCCACAGTTTCTTTCTCCATTTAGGTCTTTCCTAACCAGAATGGTCCATCAAGCTTACCTGGATCACTGCAAGGTATCTCTTAGGTCTAAGGTTTCAAATCTTTCCACATTGCTCTGAGCAAATCAGTTCCAAAAGATTAAAATCCACATGGTCAGGTTTCAAGCAGTAATGACCCTACTCCACTGGTACCAATTTTCTGTTCTAGTAACTTTCTCATTGCTAGGACGAAGAACCCAACCAGAAACAGCTGATGGGAAGAAAGGAAAGTTTTTATTTTAGCTTATAGTCTCAAGGAGAAGCTCAATGTTGGCAGGGACAGCATGGCGTGAAGAGAGGCTAGACATCACCTCTGCTACAACAGGTGGAGAACAGCAGCAGGAGAGGGAGCCAAGCTCTGTCAAGAAAGAGCTGCTATAACACTACTAACTTGCCCACCCACAACAACATATCTCCTTTAGCAAGCCTCTACCTCCCAAATTACCAGCAGCTGGGAACCAAGCATTCAGAATATATGAATTTATGAGGGACCTGTGATTCAACCCACCACAGGCCCAAAGCATCAGTATTTGTCTCCTTCATGGCATTTAACATAACTTTGCCTTGCAAATAGTAGGAAGTTGAAATAAACAAGCAAAAACTGTTGATGAATGAATAATAGAAAAAGATTATAAATATTCACTTGGGCATTGTACAAACAAGCACTGGTTCTGAGCTTCACTAATACATGAGCTAATTAACTTCTTTGAGTTTCAGTGTCCTAATTCCAAACGGACAGAATCACTAGGAAATCTCTATGGTCTGATGTAACACAAGGGTATAATTATGTGAGATATGATTGAAGTTTACTAACTTAAATGTAGACACTTTGACACTATTATTTATTAATTACCCTACTGAAAAGTTAGTTGTATCCTACTTTGTATTTTTTTAACCTGTTCATAACTGATACAAAAATAATACTTAATTCATGACATGTAGTTATTCTGTGGGAGTCTCTTGTTAAATTATTTTAGATAATTACCCCTTCAACTTATAAGCTCTATATTGATCCAAGGTTACAACATGAAAATAATACTTGAAAAACAACACAGGGAAAGGTAAGACTTAGAGTACAGCATATTTTACATTCACAAAAGAAAATATACATATAAAAAAGCAATTAATTTTACTATGTTGTTATTTTACATATTATTACTTCCCCCAAGCTATATACAGTTACACTTAATTGATTTCAAACTCTGCTAAACTCTGCCCAAATGTTCATAAATACAGAACAATATCTAGTGTTCCTTGGCATTTCTTTCCTTTCTGCCCCCTATATCCATTAGGCTGAATGCTGCATCCCCAGCTGATGGCAGTTTGAAGGTGGGGCCTTGCTAGAGGAGGTGTGTCACTAGGGGTGGACCTTGAGGTTTATTAACCCAGCTCACTCTCATTCTGTAGTATTACCTGCCATGGTGGGGATGATGTCCAGCCTCTGTTTATGTCATCCTTTCACCTGCCATCGTGGAGCTTTCCCTAGGGTCTGTAAATCAAGGGACTTCAGAGAGATCCAGGATAGCCTGGGATAGAATGAGAACCTACCTCAAAATAATAATGACAATAGAATATAATATAGTGAAAACAAGTTTCCTCTCTTCAACTGGTTCTGGTCAGATGTTTGTTCCAGCAATGAGAAGGTAACTGAAACAGACACTGTCATGTCCCTTTGAGATTATTGCAAGAAAATGTTTTCTGTCTTTTCTTTTTGCATGTATGTGTGTGCATAATGTGCATGTGTATACATGTGTGTTCATATACATGTAGGCACACATTTGTATGTTCCTTGATTACTTTATACTTTTTTTTACTGAGTCAGGGCCTCTCTCTTCAACTCAATGCTCATAAATTTGACTAGTCTACCTAGCCAGCTTGCCCTGAGGTTTCCCTGTCTGCTTTCTAAACTCTGGGATTACAGCCTATCCACCATGCCCACCTGGCATTTTCATGGGTGGTAGGGATCCGAAAGCCTATCCTCATGCTTGTACAGCATGCATTTTATCTGCTAATTCATCTCCCAGCTCCAACACAGTAAAATCTTAATTGATTTTTTTTCTCCCATCCATTTTTGAGTCAAATTGGATACACTCTTCATAAACTGATTTATTTAACATAATCTGATTAGAGATGTGTTTTACTATTTCCAATTAGAATGCCTTATAATAAAATAATTAGATCTTAAAAATGATATCTACATTTTCAAGGGCTAAAATGAATGTTAGAATGGATCTGCTTTACCTAATTCATTAACTTTATACAAAATTTCAGATGTCTTTGAGTTGATAAAGGCCAAACACAAAATGGAAGTTTTGTCACACTACATGTTTTTATAGTTCTGTTTTAGAGGCAACTTGTGTTTTTCTAAATTTTGATTTATTTTATTTTTCATAAAGAATTACTACTATTTCTTTATTACTTGTTACCACCTGGTTATTTTGACTTTTAGGTGAGCTCATGGCATCATGAAAGTTCTGAGGTTTGTTGGTATACATTGTGATCCAAACAGTATGGTACTCACTCAGGTACTCGGTGACTTGTTCTAATCTTCAAGTGGCTATTTTTTTTTTTTTGGTGCTGATCTTTCCAGAAATTGAAACTGCCTATCTATTTTAGGAGCCTGTCTTCTCTCCTATGATTTTGCCCTAGATGACAACCTAATTGCAAATATGCTGTGAGTGCATTGCTGATATGTGTCATTGTCATATCACCAGAGGTGTTCCAAGCCCAGTTTTTTCCTCCCCCCTCAGATGTGGCTTTCTTAGTTCTGAATGTACTTTGATGTGTGTGTGTTCTAATCAGCGTGTCAGCGATGAACATCTTTGGAGGATCTTGCCCAAGTCGCATCATGCTGGCCCTCTTTGGACCATTTTGCACTCAAGCAGTTGTAGTTTCTTTAAATTGTGTCATGTTAGACAGCCTATCTTGGAAAATACTTTTGACCTATAGCCAGAAATTCCAGGTTCCCGTCTCAATGCTTTGATTCTTTTTTTTTTTTTTAATGTAAACTTCAACAGGGAGCAATTTCCCAGGGGTCTCACTTTCTCTTTCAAATTCCTCATGGTATTATTTATACTATATGGATAAGTGATATATGACAAGATACCATTTTCATTTGGTGGAAAAATTAAAGTTATATATATTTCATTGTTATTTTACAGGACTCTTGGCAAAGTGTAAAAATCAGTAAAAGAGCTCATGTGTTAAAGAAGTATGGGATTTTAAAATCATGGTGAAAACAATATAATTGGCTGAATTCCATGGGATTGACCAAAGTACTCAAAGATGTTATATTAGCTAACCAGCTTCCCTTATAATGGCAATGGTGGTGACTATTCAGCATGGACAAGAAGAACAGAGTATCATTAGATTTCAACTCAGTGCAGCATTTGTTTCCAAACTTGACTAGGACTCAAGGCAATTCATTGAAAGTGAAAATGAAGTGAATGCCATTTTCTTCCCCTTCGTATAGTAATGAGATTTTTCTTTTCCTTTTTTATGAGGGGGAGGGGGCTCGAGGTAAGATATCACTCTAGACCAGGCTGTCTTGGAACTCACTCTGTAGTCCCATGCTGGACTCGAACTCATGCCCTCCTCTTCCCTCAGCCTCTCAAGTGCTGATTAAAGGCGTCCTATACCCTGTTAGTAATGGAATCTTATACTTAAGATCTTAAACTAAGTCATGACAGTGTACGTATGTATTCTTAAGCTTTACAGAAATGAAGATTACTTGTCTTTTAGTAAAGGTAATTAATAGAAGAAAATAACTCTTCTGGGTTATTTACTCAAAGGTGCGAGCCATTCCTACATAAACACTTGTTTATTTTCTTAATTTAATGAGTTTAGCCAAAGTATTTTCTATCCAGAGCTAAAAATGATATTTGCTAACTAGATGTAGAGATATATAAGAATACTACATAACAACTAAACATAAATAGAAATTAATAATTACATTTTCTTAAGTGTAGAAGAAGCGTGTTGACCATTGAATTAAGTAACACTTATTCCCACTTCAAAAACCAATTTATCTTTCAACACCAAATCAAGGGTCAGTGATTTAAGATACAATACAGTTCGCAATTCTGACCTTAGATACCTCACCCATATGCTTCCTATTTGTCAGCCAATGTCACAACTATGCTTTGAAATTGTATGTAAACTGAAACACATTATCCAAAGGAGAAGTGGCCAAATATATTTTTATGCAGAATTAGGTTTATTTGTTTAGCTCTCATTATAAATATAGCACATGTTCATTAATATAAGCTATTTTCTTATAAGCTAAACTGATTTTCAAATTAATAGAAATAATTAAAATTATTTATTAGTGCAATAATGTGGTAAATCAATACACTGCATTCAAAACACAACACTCCCTGACTCATTATTGCTTGCAAGATTATCCAGTCAAAACATGACTTGATTCTGTGGTGGCTTGTGTGAGATGTAACTGGAAAACCTGAAACTAAATAATTAGAATATTCCTTATCTCACTGAACCAGCGGAAGAGGTTCATTATGACTCCAAGAAGAAACTTATGGGCCTGTCATCACGCATCAGGAGGAAGAACAGAAATTGCATTTAGGCCTTAGGAAAGTTCAGTTATCCATCTTTAGTATTTCAGCACCATGAGCAGTACAATTTCCTGAGAGTGGTAGTGAAGGGACTGAAAAATTCAATGAAGACTGTGGTTATTTTTCAAGGAATCTCATTTGTTCCCTACCTACCCAAGTCCTAGAGGGAGGAGAGAAGTGTAGAGAGACCTACTGGATTCATAATGAGACAGCATTCCGGCTCATCACAGGATCTCGACACTGCTTGAGACTTGAGGGTAGACCACTTCCATAGCAGCCAGAGGATCGGCCTTATATGTTATCCAACATTTATTCCACACTTCAACAACTTCTGGCAATTTCTCTTCTCTTTGGGCTTATAATAGAGAAAAAAAAGTTAGAACATCAATTTTACTGAAAGCTCTAGGAAAACAGACTTTGATTGAAGAGGAATAGTTATTGATATAAATGGGTTTTAAGCCACATGCTTTTTTCATTTCTTTCTGGTTTTCATACATACGATGGTGGCATTTTAAATAAAATGCTATTTTAAAATAAAATAATTACTTTTAATTGATGCATAATGAGCATGCATATGTATGATATTTCAATATAGTCAATCACTCTGTAAAGAAATCAGATGAGGGTAATTAGTATATATGCATAATTTTAGGCATTTATCATTTTTGTTTGTGTCGGGAACATTATTTTAATGTATAGTTAATTGTTTTCAACCATTTATATCCCATCATGCCATTGAACATTGAGTTATTGAGTTGTTTCTCCTATCCAACTGCACCTCAATGACCATAAACCAACCTCTTTCAAACTCCTCTCTCCCTCACAAACTCCCCTCCCTCTGCTAACCATTGTTCTATTTTCTTTTCATGGTAACAATTTCATTTTGTTTGTTTTATCAAGGTAGGGTCTCACTCTAAATTAGGCTGACCTGGAACTCACTGTAGCCCAGGTTAACCTTGAACTCAAGGTGACCCTCCTACCTCTGCCTCCTGAATGTGAGATTTCATATATGAGTAAGAACATGTCAAATTACCTTTCTGTGTCTGATTTATTTCACTTATCATATTATTTCTTATCACAAGCAGATAAAACAATAAGGAACCAATCACTCCAAAGCACATCAACCTCATGATGTAATTCCAGTCCACCCCCCACTTGTGATTTCATGCTTTAAAAGGAGCCCGGGAGTTCCATTCAGGGTCACTTTCTTGCTAGAGGGTTTACCCCAGCATGCTGGTTTGCTGTCTCCAGAAATAAAGGCTCTTGCTTTTGCATACGTGAGTGGTGGTCTTCATTGGGATGATTTGGGGACTCATTTGGAGGCGTCCCAGATTGCCCCCCTTGAGACCCCCACCACTGTTGAGTGCTTCAGAACCTCTGGTCAGCAGAGCTCTCCTGTCCTGTTTGTTTGTCTGTGTCAGTCAAGTATTTCTGGTCTGGGGTTTGAACCACATCTGGAGGCTGGGGTGGCCAGGCTGACGGGCTATTGGCACCCTCGCCATGAGAGATGAGTGACGAATCTCTCCCTCTGATGGAGTCTGTGATTAACAGGATAGGCCTTCTGTTTTGGGGGGACGTGGCCCCATTTGCTGTCAATAGCTCAGCAGTTAAAGCTGCTTGCTTGCAAAGCCAGACAGATCAGATTTAATTCCCTACTACCCCCATAAAGTAAACTATACAGATTGGTACGTGCATCTGGAGTTTGTTTGCAGTGGCAAGAGGCTCTTGGTTTATTCTCTCTCTCTTTCTCTTTTTCTCTCCTTCCTTCTCTCTCTGTCTCTGCCTCTGTCTTTGTCTCTCTCTCTCTCCTAGCAAATAAGTAAAAAATAATTTTTAAAAAGTCCCCATTAATGGAGTGTATAAAACCATTGCTTGGGCATACGTAGGAATCTATAACCAAATGTTTCTGTCCAGTGAACCTGATAGTTATGTTCTGAGATAAAGTTAGGGATATGAGAATGGAAAGACTCCCAGGTTTTAGGAAATTTTCTTAGATTTATGGTGAGATCTGAGTATGGCCTTCCACGAGGTTGGAATGGTTCTTACTCTATCCTAGGGTTGCTCAGTCTCAGCACTATTGACTTTTGATGATAATTCTTTCCTGTGAGAAGCTGACCTCAGCATTGTAGCATGTTTGATGGCATAAGATACCAATCTCACCCTTCAGCTGGAAACAAAATAATCTTCAGGCATTGCCAAAGTTTTTAGTAAAGGAGACCAACTTGTTCCCAACTGAGTGTCACTGGTCTATGTAGGTACACCTTCTAGAGATGCACAAGTCATTGTTTAATGCAATGCAGACAATCCATCACACTTGTTTCTGAATATTTTGAATGAATATTACTTTAATTGTTGTTAAGTGATCATCATCACGTGCTTTTAATTATTTTTAGATATATAAAGCACATTTTTCTCTTAAGCCAACTGTTATGAATTAAAATGTTAACAAGACCTGTGTTAAGGTCTCATTTTATTTATTTATTTATTTATTTATTTATTTATTTATTTATTTATTATTTCCAATGAAAGAGAGAGAGTGAGAGAGAACAAAAATGGGTGCACCACAGCTTCTTGCCATGGCACATTGACTCAAGATGCACACTCTACTTTGTGCATCTGGTTTTATATGGGAAGTAGGAAATAAAATCTGGGCTGTCAGGCTTTGAAAGCAAGCACCTTTAAATACTGGGGAATCAAACCCAAGTCATTAGGCTTTGCAGGCAAGTGCCTTAACTTCTCATCCTTCTTCCCAGCCCCCAAATTCTACTTTAAGTAAAGTGAAAACATTTTTATCCGAGGACTCAATAAAAAATGTATTGCAGAGGGGGCGGAAAGATTGTAAGAGACATAGTGGGGGAGAATATCCAGAGACATTGCCCCCTCAATAACAACATGCAAAGGGGGGTGGAACTGGGTTGATTCCTAGGCTATTCACCACCCCCTACTCCATGGACTGATCCAGACTGCCCATGGAGGAGGAAATCCAACTAACTGGGGACAGGGAAGAGGGAAATAGGGGCACTGGAAACATCAACACATTATTCCCTTATTAAGTGTATCTAATTATGGATAATAAAAAATATCTAATTTAATTAAAAAAAATGTATTGCAGTGAAAGAAACAGTTACGAGGTGTTTTTTAAATTAAAATATCCTTTTCCTGAATGTTCAAAAACACTTTGGCTGAGAAAGGATGTTCAAGTCAAGAGCATCATTACTTAAATTAATCTTTCCTGGATTTATCATTTGCATCTGATTACAACTGTTCTGGACCATTCTACCTGGGTTCCTTACTTCATACCTCAGCATGCTGGATTCCAGGTATGACTTCTTTCCCTGCCCAAAGGCTCTAATGTTATTAGACATCTCAGTATACATTCCTTCTGAGAACTAAACTTGTATTATTAAAGCCTGAAACAGAATTGATAAAGGAATAAAAAAATGGGACAACAAATTCCCTCTTCCTCACACTGGTATAATTAATTGAAGCCATCCATGTGACCTTATCAAACTATCGTCAAGGTGACACTCCATTCATGTCCATACAATGAAATCCATGACAATTACTCACCTTTTTACCTCTATGTGTCTGGGTCCGTGGGTTACTAAGGGAGTTGCAGCGCACATCAACTCTCTGTTCACCCACGGGATGGGTGAGCAGTGGCTTGCAACAGCTGTGAGCCGAACGAGAGATGAGACTCTCAGGAGAATGCGGCAGTGGGCAGTTCTCATTTTATTGTATAGATAGCAGTTGCTTATATAGAGAAAAGTCAGAGGTAGAAGCATAGGAAGCAAGATCTGTGGGCATCTCATGAGTTTGATTGGTAGGGGCCAGTATCCTTTGGATACCTAATTTACATAGATAAATTGAGGGGGCTACGTGACTCTATACATGGATACAGA
>PVHP010008994.1:0-51392 GCA_004024765.1 Zapus hudsonius
TAATGAAAGGGAATCAACAAAAATAAGTCAATAGAAAGAATGTACTCAAACAAGGCATGATCAAATGCATGAATGAATTCTGAAACAGCCCAGGATAGCAATTAAATGCAATAAGAAAGCTAAGACATGGAATGAAAGAGGAGCTCCATAAAGAGGTAGAGATGTTAAAATTAATGGAAATTAAATAGAAAAAATAATTCAATTAAAAGACTCCTAAGAGCTGGGCATGTTGGTGCATACCTTAAATCCCAGAAATTGGGAGGCAGAGGTAGAAGAATCACAGTGAGTTCAAGGCTACCCTGGGACTACATAATGAATTTTAGGCCAGCCTTGGCTACAGTGAGACCCTACCTCAACACCCCCCCCCCAAATATAGATTCCAAAGATGTTTCTCAGTGAACCATATCTTCAAAGAAAGCCTCATTCAGAGAATAGATCATGTGGAGAACTTCCAATCAGGGCTTGAGGTCAAGACAAAGAAAATACACTGGGACCCCTCCCAAGAAAAAAAATAACATACGAACAGAATATGAGGGATATGTTGGATAATTTTAAAAGACCAAACATTTAAAAGACCAAACATTTAAACCCCACTGGCATATGAGAAGTGGAAGAACTACAAACCAAGGACATAGAAAATATCTTAAACAAAATTATTAAAGAAAATGTCCTAAATCTTATGAAAGAAAGGTTAGTTCAAGCACAAAAACCACACAAAACGCCAAATAGACAGGAATAGAGAAGAAAGTCTCCATGTCACATTATAGATAAAACACTATACACAGAAAACAAAGAAAAATTCCTAAAGGCAGCAAAAGAAAAACAGCTTGCAAAGGTTAGCCCATGTCATAGTCAGCCTCATGCTGCTGGGAGGAATCTCCAAACCAGGCACAGTTTTGGGAGGAAAATATTTATTAAAGTAACAGATCCAGGGGAAGTTTCAGAATGTTGAAAGAGGTTGGTCCCCTTTCACAGATTGAAGCAGAGAGTAACCCATCACCAACAACTCCAATAGCAAGCACAGTCTAACTCCAACTAACAGCAGGACCTCCAGACTTGAGCTCAGACTGCTCTTTGCATATGTATAACTGGAATTTCAATTCAACCTCAGAAATGCCTTAGGGCTGGAGCCTATTAGGCCAGAAGGTGACATAGGTGACATATCCTCTATCCAGGCAGCTGGAAAAAAAAAAAAAAAACTTTTAATATACTTTTGAATCTCTTATGGGACATTCAATCAAATTACCACAGCCCACCAGAAGTTCATTAAATGTTTCAATAGAAACTCTAAAAGCCAGGACTTTTTAAAATATTTAAAATGGATCATTTTTAATTTTGAAAGTGCAGGGATGCCAAACCAAACTATTATACCCTGCAAAATTATCCTTCAGTAGTGAGCCCAGGACAATTCAATTCCACCAACAAGACATTGGATGATGGCTGACATCCTGTCAGGAGACAAACCACACCTAGCCTTCACACAGGGCCCAAATGAAACCTCTGAGAAAGTGATGAGACAAACAGAAGACCAATCAACAGAGAAAGTCTGATAATCCATGAAAGGTCAATGGAGATGGAACACCAAGGATATCCATCACAACCCAGGGCAAAGGTCCAGAAATACTTAACCTCTCAACAATAAAGCAGACTTAAAATTCACACACTATGACTCAGGGAACTGAGTGGATAAAATGTAAGAGCCATGGTGGGGGAGAATATCCAGAGACATCACCCCCCCCCCCTGCAACAATGCATAAAGGGGGAAGAAAAAAAGAAAAACTGTTTACCTTTGGTACAGTTCATATGCCCCAATTTATGGACAGATCTAGTATGTGCACTGAGGAAGGACCCCAGTGGGTAGAGGACAGAGAGGAGGGAAATGGGGACTCCTTCTCAAGTGTTGCTCATATAATGCATATTCTTACTCATAATAAAGATAATTATAAAAAATATCCTTCATTATAGGTGAAAGAAAAACATTCCATGATAAAAGCTGGCTTTATTAATACATGGACACTAAGCCAACCCTACCAAGAATAATGGATGGTATACTTCCCACTGAAGAGAAGAATAAACACTTTGAAGAGGCTACAGGAGGAAAAAAAATAATAATCAAAACAAGATCAAGCATGAAAGCAAAGTAAGATAAAGAAAATACCAAACTCCACACAGCCTTCAAATTGACAGGGTTAATTCACACTTCTCAATTGTAACTCTGACCAGTACTGGAATCAACTCCCCATAGATCCTTAAGAGAATATTTCACTGTTCTTTTGCCAAAAAGAGAAGTCATTCTCATTAAAATGTCTTCCAAATGTATGTTTATCTCTTTTGATACATGTTATTATTTTATTTTTTTGTGAGAGAATCTACTTTTCATAGATGGATATCAATACCAGGAAGATCAAAGTCCTATTAGTCTGACATGAACAAAAAATTGACCCTTATCATGAGATGTGTCATCTCTATCACATCTGCCATAACCCAGTAAACAATAAAGAGGAAGTGGAGGATTAAAATATGAGTGCTGCTTTCATGGACAGCCTCAGATCCTTCTCTAGGGAGATGAAGATAGATATTGAAGAGACACAAAACACATCATAGCAGAAAATTAGAAGTAACTGAAATCTTGACACTAAAAGATATAATAAAAGATAACTCACCCTCCAAGTCTCACAGAAGAGGGGCAGAGAAAACGTAAGAGCCACAAGATGGGAAAGTATACTCAGAGGCATTATCTCCCTCACCACACTGGGGGTATTTATGACCCCATAGTGATCACTGATAACCCCACAAGGATGCTCTCAATGTAATAGGGTGGGGGAGAGGCGGCATAAGGGTATAACCTGATGGGACTATGACCAATTTTTAATATCTTCATGTATTAGAGTTCTCAATAAAAATATTAAATATAAAAAATTCAGTTATCACAGCCCCCAGATGATAGTACAGTGCTGGAAGACACTATATAAGCTGCCAGGGGAAAATGGTCAATGACAGCTGGAGTAAATAGAGACCACTGATATGAAATGCAGTCTGCCACCATGAGTAGGCCGAACATACTTCCTACTGGGAGAGAACAATGAACCAAGACACAAACACTTGTGCAATGGAGGAGCCAAAGCCTGGGGGAGAAAATCAATAGCTTTTAATTTGGCCATGTAATCCATTAAGTGACAAGGAGTGCTTAACTGGAACTCAGGACTCAGGGCAAAATGCACTGGGAACCAAAATCTTGGGACCCCAAAGAGAAATGCACTTTACAAGTGATTTGCAAAGAGGCTACTAACAATAGAATCTAGCCAATTCAGAAATGTGTATCTCAGTTAACCTATACTGATCTCACTTCCCGATGGAGATTCTGTTTGTATTTTTCAGAAGGCAGCGAGAGAGCTGTGTCTCCTCCAACCCTACCAATTAGCCGCAGGCCGATGGCTGACATCCTGGCAAGAAATGAGCCACCTCAGACCTACAATGGAGGATCCACAAGGAACCCCCAAAGAGAGTGATGGGATAAGCAAGAGACCTATAACCACAGCCAATCAGTCAACCCAGGAAAAGCCAGCAAGACAGACACCAATGATCTTCAACACAACCTAAAGCAGAAATACTGAGACCTCCTAAGACCTCAACAATAAAGCAGCCTCAATACTCACCCACCATGACTCAGGGAACTGATAGGAAGAGGGGGCAGGAAGATTGTAAGAGCCATGGTGAGAAGAATGTCCAGAGACATGAGCCCCCTCAGTAACAACATACAAAGGGGGGGTGGAACAGGGTTGACTCCTAGGCTGTCCTTAAGCTCTACCCCATGGACTGACCCAGTTTGCCCATGGAGGAGGATATCCAGCTGATTGGGGGACAGGACAGGGAACAGGGAAATGGGGAACTGGGGATACCAACACATTATTTGCTCATTCAATGTATCTAATTATGGATAATAAAGAAAAAAATTCAGTTTCTTGTGAGACAGGAAAATAGCCGACTATCTTTTGACTATCGCATGAGCTCCTCTCTGCTTATAGCTATAAGTTTTAAGATGCCGGACATTGATTTGAAGGTAGGATATCAATTCTGAGTAACACCATATTCTGTTTTCATCATATTAATGTTATTAACATACTTCTACTAATTTTATTTATTTATTTACTTATTTATTCGTTTGCAAGCAGAGAGACACACAGAGAAGAGAGACAGACATTCTTACATTAAATGGGTACATCAGGGTCTCTCTGAACTAGACATTAAAACCAGATGCATGCGCCACTTTGTGCCTCTGGTTTAACATGGTCACTGGGAATCGTAATCATGGTATTAGGTTTTTCAGGCAGGTCTCTCAAACACTAAGTCTTCTCCCAGCCCTTATTTCTATTAATTTAATTTTTTTTAATCCACTCAGTAAGTGTTCATTCATTACTAGTCATGGAATACTACTTCTACTAGATGGCTGAGGGAAGGTAAATATTTTCAAAGGTTATGACTCTCAATTGTAACATCATCCCTATGTATATGGAAATGTATATGAAAATATCAATTGAAATATGGTACAATATGCTAAAATTCTGGTAAATATTTTAAAAATATTATCAAAATTTGAGGTGCATAGAGAGAGTACAATGAGGCAAACAAGTATCGTCATGTGAAGAAAAGATGTGATTTTTAAACATTAATAAATAAATCATAGGCACTGCAGTGGTTTGGGTATAAAATATCCCCTATGTGTCCTCATGTGTGTGAACACTTCATCCTCAGCTGACAATGTTATTTGGAAATGGGATGGAGCCTTTGGGAGATGTAGCTTTGCTGGCAAAATTGATACACAGGTGGCAGGACTTGGAGTTCATAATGCAGCCCTGCCTGCAGTATTCAGCTTGCCTTTCTACTTCCCTCCTGCTCATGTGAAGATGTGAACCCTTGCTGATAGCTATTTCCCCCTTGCTTTTCCCACCATGATAAAACTTTCTGTCAAAGTTACACCTACTCCCCCCAAATTTTCCTTCCATAACCTACTTCTGATTTGTTTTTTTTTTGTCCCAATAAAGAAAGAGAAACTTGTTTTTATAGTTCCTATGTCTGTGCTTGGATTGTCAAGGACTATTTGGATAGGATGAATGTGTTAGTCTCCATTCAGACCATGGAACATTTTCTATGTTCTCCCCAGCATGGCTTTGGATCATATAATACATTAAAAATTCTCTAAAAGATATAAATGAGATTTGTATTTCAGAAATATAGTGGGAATTTTTGATAAGGTGAATAGATTAAGATGGGTGCATGTGAAAATGAAGAGATCTATTATGAGTTGACTTACTGCAAATAATCTAGGATGGGCAAAACGAAGTCAAGAGTTCTTGTGCGATTTAATGTGCAAACATGTAATAAAACTAATTCATGAAGTGAGTACAGTGCTAGCCTAATGACAGATTTATAGGGCAGTAAACACAACTGATTGTACAAACGTGAACACTGATATTTCTTGTTAATTAGCTTTAAACAAAAGTGCCAAGACAGTTCAATGAATAACCCTCTTAGTAATTAACACTAAGATAATCGTGTTATGATTCTGATTTTAAATGTTCTGCAAAGGCCTGAATGCTAAAGTCTTGGTCACTAGTCTGTGTCACTATAGAGCAGTGGTGATTCCTGTCTGAGGGGGGCCCAGTGAAAGGTAGTTATCACACAAAAGGGTGGGTGCAACTTTGAAGGGGATATTAGAACAACAACCCCTTCCTTTCTGTTGATACCTCTTTCTTTGCTTCCTGGCTACCCTTAGAAAAGCAGCTTTCTTTGACACAAATAGTCCATCATGATACTTTGCCTTATCATCATAGGCTTGAAGGAATAGTTTCAAATGACATAAGGTCAAAACCTCTGAAACAATAAAACTAACTAAATAAATTTTCCTTATAATTTGTTTTTATGTCATATTTTATTACTGCAATGGAACGTTGACTGACACAATTGAATATACATATTTAAAAATAAACATTATGCCCTCCACCCCAAGTGTCAAGGAACATTGAAGAATAGGAGGTGTTAAGAATGAATGTAAGAGCCACAGATTGTAAAGGTATTCTTTGGGAATCTATTCTTCCAACACTGACAGTCAAGTGCACTCAAGACCCCATGCTGGTTACCAATACCTTCATGAGACCAGCATGGTTCTGACCACATCATTTTGCCATGAAGGATGAAGGAGAGAAACAAAGGAGACAACAAAAAGAGGCTGGAATACCTTGAAATTTGAGAGTCCTAGGGGTTAGAGTGCAGGGGAAAGGGGACAAAAGAGGCAAAAGGGATGAAAACAAAATTTTCTGTAGGTTCATATATTATAGTTCTCAAGAAAAAAAAATGTAAAATGGATAAACATATTACACAACCCCTTTAAACTCAATGTGGATATTACACTGAAATGGATAACAAATGAGGTATAAAACATTTAGAAGATAATTTAGGAGCAAATATTTGTGTTTCTTGGATTAGAATTAGAAAAATGCTTCTTGGAATTGACACTAGAAAGATGGTACATCTTTCAACTCTACACACACACACACACACACACACACACACACACACACATACACACATATATATATACATATATATATATATATGTATATATATATATATATATATACATCTGTATCTATATATCACTATGTATCTCCATATCTATCTGTATATATTTATATCTATATATCATCTATACTATTTTATATCATCTTTATGTATCTATATATTATACTAATATATAACTTTATATTGTTTTTTTAAAAATATTTTTATATATTTGTGAAAAAGAGACAGACAATGCCAGGGCCTCTTGCAACTGTAAGCGAACTCCAGACACATGGGTCACTTGGTCCATTTGCCTTACATGGATACTGGGGAATTGAACCCAGGAAGGTAGGCTTTGCAAGTAAGTGCCTTTAACTGCCAAGGCATCTTCCCAGTCCAAAAGATTGTATTTTAAAAACCAGTCTCTGATGAAAGTCATTATATAGCGTATATTAAGGATTTCTGACAAAAACTTTAAAAAGTAAGCTAAAGATTTTAAATCATATGTACCAAAGAAGATAAACAAAATGATTAATTACATGAGTATATATTCATTAGTAAATAGAAAAATAATAAAACCCTTGATGAGATTATACTTTCATGTCTAATTTGAGACTTAACAATAAAATCACTGAAAATAGTAATGTTGTAGAGCCAGAGAAGAAAATGAACACATTGGAAAGGTTGGTCATTAAAGGTTTTTCATACCATGTAAAGAGTTTCACCACTGTTGTTTCTCTTTTTTGCACATTTGCCCATATTTATCTAATTATATGTTGAAGTAGCGGTGTTGTCATAGTTCCATGATAGAAATATTGTTCTGCCTATAATGCAATGGACATGTTGGAACAGGCAGAGATGAGAGGCTATTGTGAGAATCTCCACTGAGAAAAATACAAACCTGAATAGCATCAGTAGGAATGTAGAGCAGAAAAAGCTCTGTATTTCTTTCTTACACTTACAAAAAGGTAAAATTAACTGGAAATGAGAAAGTACAGTACATCCCAAAACTCAGAGCCTTTTGTTGGGGGAACAACTGAGTTGTGTATACCAACAATCAAATTGTATACCAACAATCAAAGGCAGATGTGCTTGGAATATGGGATGTTGCTTATGTTTCTCAATGGTGGAATGTGCATTTGCAGGGCTTGAAGCCCTGAGACACCAAGCACGATGTTGTGTGCCCTGCAGGGTCCTTCTGCAGCATCTGTCCCCTGAGAACAGCTGCTATATAATCACATCCTGAAGTCAGTATTTGAAAACACAAGTTACATTTACATCCAAATCATATTTTAGAGTTGGAGAAGAAAGAGGAAAATGATTTTTATTGTTCCAGGCAATAATGCTATATTTCACCTTCACTCTGGAGTTTTACAGAGAGAAAAAAAATAGAGTGTTAGCAAAAGAAATTAAATGACTCTAGTGTGAAATTTTTGTATTATTATTATTATTATTTATTATATTCCAAGTTCTGTTCTATGTGTGAGGATGCAGAGAGATTCAATATCCTTCTTCCCTTTAGGAATTCATTTTGTGATAAAATTGTGAATGTCTGTGAAGAATTATCCTCATAACAAGAGAAATAACTTTCTCTTTTGTTTTTCCAGCAAATTATTTCTGCTGTTCTTTCATTAGGCGCTTCTCAAACCAAAGAGAACATTATGATGGAAGATTGGGGTCCAGCCATTACTGTTTTAAGACTGTAACTAGCTTCACCTATGGTGCTGGACTGTTAAATATTCATGATGGAAATGTTAGAGAAGCAAGAATATATTCTCTCTGAAAATATGAAGATCCCAGATTTGGAGGCTTCTGAAGAACAGGGGTGAGGAGAGGATAACCATCCCACACAATGTGGTCCTCAAGGATTTTCAGCCAGGCCACCAGAAGAATGTGGAATCATGGCGATGTCACACCACTGAGAATCTTCTAGTGCAGAAACAGTTTTAATGCATGTTTCTGCTGCAGTGTGTCGCTTTATAATTGCTGATGTCTTTTCATTAATGTTCAGGTTGTTATGCTCATCTTCTTCGGGTCTACATGTTGTATCTTGTCCAGATTTCCTGTTTCAGTTTTAAGATCCTGTGAATTTTTAAGAAGTAACTCTTAGATACAGCATGTAAGGATGACTTTTAAATCCAATTGAAGAGATGGCTGCATTGTAATATATTCTTTTAGGATCTATTTAGGTTAATATAAACAGATACATTTATCCATTTTCTGCTTTGCTCCGGTAAATTTCTTTTTATCTCTCTTTCTTTTATGTATCATTTTCCTTTTTGCCTTTCAAGGTTTAGATAATATATTTAGTACTTTCATTAATTATCCCTAGTATTTTAATGTTTACCTTAATATATACACATATATATGCATATATATTTAAAAGCCTAAATTATGTAGTGCCATTCAAATCTTCCAAAGTAGACAATAAGCCCCATTTTAAGCATACATAATCTTCTATTTGTCATTTTCTTGGGTTTCTAAAAACTGTAGGTACAGAGTTAGCTATCATGATTTTACAGTCAACATTGAATTACACACAAATATGTTTCAGTATTTTTAATAAGGTCTTGTTTATTTTTTTATTCTATCCTCATTCTGTACTGTTAGAATTGACCATAGAGTTTCACTTCATATTAATTTGCAGTTAGTTTGAGGATACCACTTCATCCCATCTGGTCTGTACCCTATTAATTTTCATTATAATTTTATTTTTTTGCTAGTATTTACAATTTTGTCTTTTATCTCAATGTTCCAGTGTTCCATTACATTGTGTAAAGCAATAGGGTTATGTTTTATTTTTCAGCAAAACTCTTACATTCTGGAAAGATCTTTTCCAATATAGTTTCTCTGTTCATTCTCTCTATTCTTTTCTTACTGAATGCCCACTGCATAAATATTCACACCTGCTATTCTATTCTCTATGGCTGTGAACCACATTCCATTTCTTAAAGTACTCTATATGCATTCAAGTGACTTTCCCAGTACTGTTTTCCAATCTCAGTGAGTATGAGTTGCTTTTGCTTTATATCCTGGTCTTTTCTTTTATTTTTTTTTCTCTAATGTGTCAGCATTATTTATTTTATACTTAATATCCTTCATTTATATATTCAAGAAATTTGTAAGCCTTAATTCATAGTGTTATTTTCACTGCCATTTTAGCCTGATAGTTTTCCCTTGTTTTTTTTTTTGTTTTTTTCTCTATAGGATCATCTTGCTGAAAATTTCCACCTTTCTCCCTTTCTGCCTCATTTTCCTTTGAACTCATTTCTCTTTCTTTTGGTTTTAATACAGCCTTTGCACAAGTCCTCAAGGTTGCTACAATGCCACCTGTATGGATGAGGCAGTTCAGGACCCCAGACTTGTGTCAAGTGGAACATGGTAACTCTAAGACCCTGAACCTTCATGGAACTTAGTCTAGTCTAGGAAGGGTTAGGAGGTATGCTAGCTTAAATATAAACTTCCATCATGTGCTGGAATACTTAATTTCCAGTTGAAGATGCTGTTTGTGAATGGTGCTGGATCTTTGAGAGGGTGACCTTTGCTGGAAGAAGTGTGCCACTGGTCATAGAAGGTGTTATAGACCAGCTTCTATGACCACACTTAATCCAGTCTTGCTATTTCCTCTCTGGTCCTGTGAAGCTGTCTGTCAGCCATCTGATCTGTCATGCTTTCCCTCAAAATGTCTTTCCCTCAAAACTTTGACCTAGAAATAAGCACTTTCCTTCCTTTAACTGTTTTTGGTCAGGTGTATTGTCCCAGCAATAAGAGACTGCTATAGGAAGTCATACCTACTTTCCTTCAACTGCTTGACATGGGCACCACGTCAGCTAATGATTTTCTGTACCCATGGTATTTTATCTCCTGGTATTTCACTTTTACACTGGTTAGGAATTCCTGATGCTACAATATGGATTTGACTCCAGTTTCCTTCTGTGTGTAAGCCAAACTATTCTATAATTTTTTTCAAGCATGCTTTCATTGCTCTATGTTTTTGATGAAGAGTAACCTCACAGATTTGATTCATTTTACTCCTTACATTCTGCCTCAATTTCTCAAGATATGTGTGTGTGCAGAAGCAAACTACCATCAACCTCAGATTGTTGATGTTAATTTTTCTTTCAAAAATTAAAATCATGTATGACATGTGTCCATCTATCAACAATAACTCTATTTCCTGTATTGATAGGACTTGCTAGATGGGCCTGAATCTGTGTATGCAGGTAGAGATTCCTTGACCTATAGTGTTACCTTCTGGTTGTGTTACATCTGAGTTATTCCATTGGTATTCAACAAAAAATATGATGACCACATATGCACATATGGGTGCGCACACACAAAAGCACACACATAATCTCACATCTGACAAAAATTAACTGTGAACAAATGTTGAGAGGTAAGAAAGCTGAGAGGGAACTTCTAACTATATGGTGTTTTATTGGTGCCTGATTTTGTGAGGATTTTTGTTTTCCTCTTTCTGTTTTGATGTTTATCTTTTGTGTTTTGCTCGATGGCAATGCATACTTCCAAATGTAATGTTTCTTTTCATCAGGCCAAACACTTAGGAGAGATATCATGAAATTATGGCTGATAATAAGTGTCCAAAGATTTCAAATTACTATTTATCCTTACTCAACTGTCAGATGTCAAAGGAAGATAGCTGAGGATTGCTGCTATGAGGCTATCACGTTGGTGGCATGGAATATCCCTTGGTCTTGAGAAAATTGAAGCAGGAATTTCAAAATACCGTCAGTGTGGTCATTTCATGTCCAGAAATCAAGAGCAATTTCCAAGTGGAAAATAAATGGCATTTTTTTGTAATGTCTTTGGCTTTGTCTCAGGGCAATATTGGTTTCATAATTAAGAAGTATTCCTTGTGATTCTTCCCTGAATACTTGGCAGAATATATCAGTGAACCTCCTTGGATCCCATATATTTTAGACACATTTTAAAATAAATTATATATTTATTACCCATATTTACATACACTGAGCAAATAATGTAATGATGTTACCAGTTCCCCAATTTCCCTCTTCCCTGTCCCCAATCAGCTGGATATCCTTCTCCGTTTTGGGTCCGTGGGTTACTTAGGGGGTTTCAGTGTGCATCAACTCCCTGTTCACCCATGGGAGTTGGGTGAGCAGTGGCTTGGAATAGCTGTGAGCCGAACGAGAGATGAGACTCTCAGGAGAACGCGGCAGTGGGCAGTTCTCATTTTATTGTATAGATAGCAGTTGCTTATATAGAGAAAAGTCAGAGGTAGAAGCATAGGAAGCAGGATCTGTGAGAGAATGGTGATGTCAGCAGAGAAAATGTAACCTTATTGTTTAGGTTTGTTATTTGCTGTTGGATTAAGTTAGGCTTTGAACTGCTTGCTTGCTTATCTTATCGGACAGCTGTGGGCCTGAGGGCTGGAGTTTTCAGGATTGCTAAGATTTACAGGGGCCCTTGGACTTTGCCTCAACTTCCTTATCAGAAGGAGACAGTCCCAGAAGCCTGCCAGACTCAGCAGAACCCTACTTCCCCCATGCCCCATTAGCAAGGTACCACAACTCCCCCTTTTTGTATTTATAATGGAGCAGTGGCATCATAAGCCTCTGTTATTTTAGGCAAGGTTTGATACTGTACTAAAACTTGATTGGTAGTGACCCAAGCGATATTTGCTGTTTGATAAACTCAATGATATAGAGAGCTATGAGCAGCAGTGTTCCTATAGCAAGGAGTGGGCTAAAGAATGGGAAGAGCCAGGAAGTCAAAGAAATAGAGAACAAAGGGGTGGGGGCATTGGGAACATATAAGACTCATAAAAACAATATTTTTCCCCAAATCCTTGTCCCCCAAGTTCAGCATTGATGATATCTAGTGTCCTCTGGTTCTGGAGCACTGTTTCAGCAAGAGAAGTCAATCGTCTCTGGAGAGACTCAAGCTGCTGGTGGTTGACATCTCTGAAGTTTCCTGGGAGGTGGTTCTGGGCCAGGGCAGCTCCTGGGATCCCCGAGGCTCCTGCAGGGAGAGCTCCATCGTGGCACACCAACCAGGAGGGATGAAATTTTTTCTGTTGGCAAGGGCTGGGCCAGAATGCCGCTTCATTTTCTTCAATCTGTAGGACAATCATATATAAAGAGCATTAAGTAAGGGTGGAGGAATTCACACACAGGCTGGAATGTCCTTCACACCATAGCAAGGCTAGAGCCCTGATGTGATGCAGGTGGTTGCTGTAAGAGAAACACTGGAGAGGCATCTGACATCAGTGGGCCTGGAATTAAACAAACAAAGGTGATACCCATCCTTTGGCTAAAGAAATGGATATCGAAGAACCTGGGTGGAGAATAACTTTTATGGAGATAAGGTATTTAAGAATGATGTTCATAGTAACAGCAGTCAGCAAGGGACTGGAAGAGGATTGAAAAAGAAGCAGTTTGAGGCATTTGAGTGGGTAGTAAAGGAAGATCAGTGGAGATCAGCAGAGAGAAAACCCGACTGAGAGAATTTTTGACCTGTATGGATAAAGCAGATGATATACATTAGTAGTTAATTTTAATAACAGCATATGTGTCACTTTGGGCAGCTGTGAGAAGGAATAAAACTGAAATTAGTAAGGCTGCTGAAAGAGTTAACTTCAAGGAAGTTGAACTTTTCCTGTTTAAGAGCTGAAGGATTTTAAAGAACCTGTGAGAAAAGTCCTTGAAGATAAGATAAAAGACCTAGAAGATGATTTCTAGCAGGGAGGAGCTTTGTCCTGGGAAACAGGCAGAGCAATATAGCTGTAAGATAATGAACAAGCATGGCTTAAAAGTTACTTGTACTTTGAAGAAGTTATCTAGTTACTTTAATTCATATAGGATTTATAGTGAACTATAATATTTTACCTCTTAAGTCCTGCTTAATTGTACTTCTGTTTGATAAATTTCTTTATTATAACTATTTCAGGGTTTTGGAGATGAAACCCCGCTTTTTCTTTGTATACCATTAGTCTCTTAAGCCCTATTAATTAGGTAAGAGAGCCACTGGTCAGCTCTTGTATACACAAATATAGCTTGTTTTAATTTGTCCTAAATTTGAGCCTGTGGTCTTGGCATTTGTAAGTTTAACAACTCTCACTTTAGGAAAGAGGATGACTTAGTAGTTAAAACTGACGTTTTGTGGTCACTTTTTAAAGTATTGTGATCACTCTTTTTGACAGAAATGAAAATTGATTTTCTTAATAAATTAGACCTAGCAAATACCTTTGGAAATTATTATATCTAGTATAGAAATCTATAATTAGAGCTTTTACCAAAATTCTGGAGTAGATCCTTTTTTTCCAAGAATGCCAAATGAGCAAAACCATTGATAAGTATCTCCAAATATTGAGCAATCTGATCCTTAACATAGACTTATAAGTAGAACACTTTCTAAGGGTATTCTCCCCCCCCCCTTTCATTTTTGTAAACAAGCAGTGAGGAAAAGGATTTTCCTTGTAGAGGCTGGACCCTGGAGACATCCAGGACTGTATAGTAAAAGTTATCCCCCCTCAGAACGTGGAGGCCAGACTGATAGCATAAATGCTATTGGAAAAGAGGTTAAAATGGCTATTTTTTTCCTGAAGGGTCAAATGGAGAGCATACAATTTTTTATATTGAGAGGATTTGTGTTCTTAAAAGTAAATTTTGGGGTGTTTTTAGCTGTTTTCCCGTGTACCCTGGCTGGAGGGTGCTTGACTGAGCGAAGCTGCTGAGACGCCAGAGCCCAAGAGGGCAGGGCAGGGCTTTTGCTCTCGGCATGCACGTGTTCCACCAACATCTCAGGGAGGGCAGGGGAGGGCGCAAGTTTCTCTGGCACCATGGGCATAGGCTTGAGCACGGGAGAGTTATCAGCGCTTCTGTCTCGGGAGTTGACCTGTTTAATTTTTGGAATTATTGGTTCCTCAGGTACTGTGGGAATATATGGTGGCAAAGGTGGATAAATAGATCTGAGCACTAAAGGGTTAACATCAGCACTTTCGTCTGATCTGGGCACTGAAGAGTTAACATCAGCGCTTTGGTCCGAAAGGCTGGGGTCTGTGCCTGAGGTGTCAGCCTACAGCTTCAAGGAAGGCAGGAGCTGTGAGGCTGGAATTTGAGCTCCAGGACCTACAAATTTCCTCTATCATTAGGTTATCCTTAGAGCTTTTCTCATCAGAATTAGCCTCATTTTGTAATTTAAGATCAGCTTCTCTTTTAGAAGGAGTTAGACATTGCCTGATAGCTGCTATTATTGGGAGAAAGAAAGGGGAAGGGGGCTTTCCTTCCTGGATCTCCTTGTTTCTGGCTAGATATGCTACACGGGTCCAAATTTCTGCATCATGGAAGTCACTAGCATTCATCCAGGGAGCTACACAGAGCACTTCCTCCCAGAAGGAAACAGCCTGTCTTTTGGAAAGGCCAAGTCCCCCTGACTTAATAAGTGCCTTTAACTCCTTCACTGGAAAATTCTTCTGACTGGTAGAGGAGTTTCCCATGATAGAAAAGATATGAAATGCCAAAGCCAGTGGGCAACGTTCCCTTATCGACCAGCAATAAGGGGGATTCCCCAAAAGTTCAGACGTAAGCCTGTCCGCAAACTTCAGAATACTGGTGGCCCCCTAATGGGATTTAAGTGGCCAATGCGTTGCCAAGTTTAATCAAGATAGAGATTAAGATAGAGTGGTCACAGCCAACACCCGATGGGCGGTCGGGGTCAGTTCAGCCAGCTAAGAGCCTTCCTTCCCTGCTGAAGAGTAGCCCCAGCCAAGAGATATCAGATGCTTCTTAGCCTTAGAAAAGTCCCTCGCGATGGCATGGACCGAAAAGAAAGTAAAGAAAAAAGAGTGCCAGACCTCAGAATGTGGAGGCCAGACCCCAGATACCCTCCTGTGGCCAATGTCCCTTGTGTGAAGGGAGACTCACGTTCCCTGTATTCCAGAGATCCAGCTGCTCAGAGTGTAGAAGGTGGATGCCAGCTGAGGTTTGCTGGGTGTCTGTCTGCCTTCTTTGGGGATCGGTCGCCTTCTTTGGGGATCCGTTGCATATGTTGGGTCACCAGCTCTGGGTCCGTGGGTTACTTAGGGAGTCACAGTGCACATCAACTCCCTGTTCACCCACAGGAGCTGGGTGAGCAGTGGCTTGGAATAGCTGTGAGCAGAACGAGAGATGAGACTCGGGAGAACGCGGCAGTGGGCAATTCTCATTTTATTGTATAGATAGCAGTTGCTTATATAGAGAAAAGTCAGAGGTAGAAGCATAGGAAGCAGGATCTGTGAGAGAATGGTGATGTCAGCAGAGAAAATGTAACCTTATTGTTTAGGTTTGTTATTTGCTGTTGGATTAAGTTAGGCTTTGAACTGCTTGCTTGCTTATCTTATCGGACAGCTGTGGCCTGCCTGGGGGCTGGAGTTTTCAGGATTGCTAAGATTTACAGGGGCCCTTGGACTTTGCCTCAACTTCCTTATCAGAAGGAGACAGTCCCAGAAGCCTGCCAGACTCAGCAGAACCCTACTTCCTCCATGCCCCATTAGCAGGGTACCACACTCCATGTGCAGTCTGGATCAGTCCATGGGTTAGGAGATTATGGATAGTTTAGAAGTCAACCTGGTTCCACCCCTCCCTACGTATGTTGTTACTGAATGAAAAAATCATTTAAAAAGAGACTCATTTAAAATCAGGGACCCAATGGGGGGCGTGGAAGTCTACCAATGGTACAAATGATGCTGACCTTTGGCTCCCTGACCCAGTACCACCCAGTACTACCACAATGAGCTGTTGATCAAAGTGACCCACATGGTCCCTACAAAAAAAAAAAAAACTTTGTCACAGCCTTGAATACCCACCTCAGGCAAAAGATAAGACCCTATTGCTGAAGAATCCTCAGACTGATATCCAACAACACTGAGAGACCCTGCTGAATCAAGAAACAAAATCAGCTCACAGATGGGCAGCCTGGGTAATGCTGGAAGGTGTTGCATGAGCTGCCAGGGGAACCAGATCAACAATATCCTGAGATATCAGGAGGCATCTTCAAGTTACACTGACTGATAGCCTGAACACACTGCTATATGGCACAGACAAGCAAGTCAAGAAGTGCCCATCTGTGCAATAGTGGCGCTCAACCTAGGTGGATAATCAAAAACTGGGTAATTGGCTATGAGATTTGCTCAGAGGCAGGGAACCCCTAACAGGTACAGTGACCCAGGGCCACCCTTAATGGGGACCAAGAGCCCCATCTTTGTGGGAAACTCCTCACTAACTATAGGTCCTCAGAAAGGTTACCCCCGCCAAATGCTCACCAACCTAGCAATATTTGTCTCAATTAACCAATCATGATCTCACTCTCCGCTTGTCATGGTTTGATCCAGGTATCCCCACAAACAATTGAATGTGTTCTGATAGATCTATCCTCAGCTGATGGCAGTTTGGATTTTACAACCTCGATGAAGCTGTGTTGTTGGGGGCGGGCTTATGGAGTTATAAGCCAGCTTCCCCTTGCCAGTATTTGGCACACCTTCCTGCTGCTGTTACCAGTGCTATGGCGGAGGTGATGTCCACCCCTCTGCTCATGTCATCTTCTTCCCTGCCAGGATGGAGTCTCCCCTCGAGTCCGTAAACCTAATAAACCCATTCTTCCACAAGCCACTTTTATTTGGGTTCTTTCTGCGCAGCAACTAGAAAGGTGACCACAACACCGCTGGAGACTCTATTTGTATTTTTCAGAAAGCAACATGAACCGGGGACAACCAAACTGCACCAAAGGCACATGACTTGACGTGGGGACACCCAAGCAGGAGACCATTCACCTCAAACTCACCGTTTAGAGCCCTAACACAACCTCTAAGGAAGTGAGATGGCCAGCAAAAGAGCTACTCCCACAGCAAGGCAGATAACCTAGAGAAGGACAATGGAGAGAGGCACCAAAGGTGCCCAAAATTGTCCAAAATACAAATCTACAGACTCTTTAAAACTCAATAATTATGCAAAATTAAACTCAACCACTAAGACTCAGGGAAATTTGCAGAAGAGGGGGTGGAAAGAATGTAAGAGTCATGGGGGAGGGGAGAATAACTAATGCATAAGAGGGAATGTCCTCATGGATTCAATGGCTTTATCTAAGAACCTATGATACTGAGCATATTGTTGTGTTAATATATGTAATTTTAAGCCAATATAAAATCCTTTCATAACTTGAATTTTCTTTGTATTTTTTAAAAATTTTCTTTGATTTCCTTTTCCTTTTCCTTTTTGTTGTTGTTGTTGTTTTCTAGTAGATGCACTAAGGAGTATTTCACTTGAGTTTTGTTAACCCTGCCATCTTGTTGCTACTTTGAATCACTAATTATTTTTTTCTTACTCATCGGTTTTACAGTGTAAATCTATAACATGGCATAGACTTGATTCTAGAAGACAGTAGTTGTAATACTTCTTTTTTGATGTACTTAAAACATAGCTAGGAACACCATTAGTGAGTCATAATATATATCTTGGGGTTGATTCACTTATATATTACCTGTTATTGTGTGCTATGTCTATAATGGAGAATAGGACCAAAACTTATGAGTATTTGCTACTTATTATAAATTTGAGAACTGGCAACTACCAAAAAGTTCTGCCTTGAGAAGTCTTATATGGTCTCTAGTAAACTTATTATAATATATTTTCTACGAAAGTCTGCTACATAGGTTTAATAGTGATTTTTCAGCCATCATATGAATTCACCTCATAGCACAGGTGAAATGTTAGATGATGGAGGAAAACTATGGTGAAATTGGGCTTTCAAGTCAAGCTGATCTTTCATGAACAAGCTGAATAATGATGACAAGAACAATTATTCTGTGCTTTTTGCCAAAGGGTGAATAGTATTTTCTTTATTAAAAAACTAGCATTGAAAACAATGTACTGCATTCTTTAATGGAATGATATAACAATCCCTACCAGTAAAAGTAGATGCACAAATTAAATAAGAATATTTATGAAACTGATATATAAGACATTTAGCATACAGAAATCTGTAATAAATGGTTTCTAATATAAAAAGGATCAGTTCAAAATATGAGAATACATAGCACTCCTTAAAGAAGAACATTATTGTTAGTGAAAGAAGCATGAGAAAGAAAAAGAACAACAATAAAAACCCACTTTTTTGATGTTGTAAACAAATACCTGAGTCTAAACAACTTAGAGGAGTAAAGAGGTTTATTTGGTCTTCAAGTTTTAGGGAAAGTTTCATAATGGGGGCAGGACTACTCATTACATAGGGATGCAGGAAAGAGTTTTTTGGGTTTTTTTTTTTTGTTTGTTTTTATTGTCCATAATGAGTTACATTATTTAATGGGCAAACAATAAGTTGTTATTCCCCATTCCACAATGCCCCTCTTTCCCATCCCCAATCAGCTGGATATCCTCCTCCGTGAGTAGTCAGGATCAGTCCTTGGGGCAGGGGACCATGGAAATAGCCTAGGAGACCCCCGGTTCTGCCGACCTTAAACTGTTGCTACTGAGGAAGGCCATGACTTTGGTATTCTCCCCCACCAAGGCTCTCACAATCTTTCTGCCCCCTCTTCTGTTCATTTCCCTGAGTCTTGGTGGGTGAGTATTAAGGCTGCTTTATTGTTGAGATCTTAGGGGTTCTGTACTTCTGCTTTAGGTTGTGTCAAGAACCATTGGTGTCTATCTCACTGGCTTGTCCTGTGTTGACTGGTTGTGGCCCTGGGTCACCTGTTCATCCTGTCATTCTCTGCAGGGTTCCATAAGGATCCTCCACAATATGTCTGGGGTGGCTCATTTCTTGTCAGGATGTCAGCTATCAGCATGCAGTTTGATGGTAGGGTTGGATGAGCCACAGTTCTCTGGCTGCATTCTGAAAGATACAAACAGAATCTCCATCAGAGAGTGAGATTAGTATAGGTTAACCGAGATACACATTTCTGAATTAGATAGATTCTATTTTTAGTAGCCTCTCCTTCAATCACTCGCATATTGCATCTTTCCTTGGGGACCCAAGAGTCTGGCTCCCAGTGCATGTATCCCTAAATCCCCAGTTCCAGTTAAGGGCTCCCCTCACTGAGTGACTTATTTGGCCCAATTTAAAAGCTGTTGATTGCCTCCCCCAGGCTTTGGTAAAGTGAGCCAACTTCTTGTCAAAGACAGAAAACAAGTTATTGTTATACCATTTATAATTTACATATCACCTAGCATTAAGCCCTGTAGAAGTCTTTAACTAATATGATTTTGGTTTAAAAAGAAAATAAGCAACTATTCACATCTTTCTTGTTACGTGTCTCACTTATTTTATCTCACAGGTAACAATGCTAGTCATCTTTTTAATTTTTTTTAACTTTAGGACTTTATTATACAACAGGGAGGCCACAGTTTTCTCACCCATCCCAAACTTTTAAATTGATATTGCTCTTAGATCCCAGGCAAGTCATCTTTAATAAGTCACTGGAGATGAGCTTTGAGAGCTGGAAACCCAATGTTTCATAAGGCAAATCTCTGCTTCTCTAAGATCTCACTGTAGACTAAATATGCATCCTGACAAGTCCCAGGACTTCTGCCCTCAAGCATCATGTTGGTGACCAAATTTCCTTTAAGGTTAGAAGAAAGAGGACTAGTATTATTGTTGATATTTTTCTCATTTTAAATCAGTGATCTCAGGGCTTTGGGAAGTTAATGAATACAGCCTGATACTTTTCTATTTGTGCCCGATGGTTCCTTTCAGATTTCCTGCTGCAGCTTCGTACTCCAAATTGCTTTCTGAGGTGAGGATCTGTAAGGAGATAAAAGTAGGGTTTGTAATCTTCGGAGATTAGAGCCCTGGCATTGAGGTGCTGTTCACTTATATCCTGCTTAGCTTTTCATATAAAACACTGTTCAAAATGTCCAGAGTTTCATCTATGAGGATGACACAGACTGATAGAAGTGTGAGTTCTGAATGAGTCATCAGTCAGGTGTTCGTTCTATGCTTTGCCTCTGCCCTAAGCATAAAACTTTCATTAAAGGTTTTTTTTTTTTTTTTTCCATAGAAAAAGGTCATTTGAATTAGGGAAGTGTTAGAATGTTGATACGATTTCATCCTTCAGTATGTTACTGGTCTCATTTAATATTCCAAACCCAAATTTATAAGTTCTTCTTGTGGTTCTTTTATGAAGTTGGAGTGCCCATACAGTGTTCCAGCAATAGGGAAAAGCTAGGATAAATGGATGAGTTATACAATGCCTTGGAAAGGTCTCCAAACTATCTTCTGTAATCCAAAGAACTTTCTAAAATCCTTCAGAGAACTGCTAAGTGAAGAATGTCTGATAATATAAAAGTCTGAGAGGGAGGTGTTCCATAAAGGGTAGGTTAATAATGTTCAGGATTGGGAATAGTGTGGGAGAAGGGAGAGGTGAGCTGAAGTCGTTTAGAATCTGCAAGTTTTCCCAGAGTAAAAATTATGTGCAAGGTTTCTGCATTAAACTTTCCATAACAGAATGTAAGAGATATTAAATATATTTAAAGCCACTTCTGATATTTTGCAGTTCACCTTAACACTGAACTTGGGGAGAGTGTGGTTTACCTAAGGACCTGTGGGCCAGTGCTAATTTGCATGCTTGGATCCCTGGATGCTAACAGAGGTCAATGCTTTGGAAAGCCTACATCTTGGAGGTGACTAAGCTAACATACAGATGAGGTTTTGCTTTTGGGATGCGAGGCATCTTATTCAGAGTCACAAAATTCAGATCAGTGATGTAGTCGCTATCTGACTCTGATGCTGGACTGGGGCTTTTTGAGGATCAGAGAGCTGTCTATGATTGAAAGAAAGCACAGTGGTGTGTCTAGGATGTCCTTTTTTCCTAATCATGGACTTATCCCATTCCTCTAGTCTCTGCTATCTATTTAATTTTGTGTCTTCCTGCTAAACAGTATGACTTCCCTGTCTCATTGTTGAAAATTTCTGACAGGGGAGCCTCTGAACACCAGGAAATGTATGTAAAGTTAAAACAGAAGTTTGGATCGAGGTGAATTCCTGGTCATCAATGGAGAATGTCATTCATTTCTAATTCTTCTCTGAACCCACAGGAAATAAACATTAGTAATGCAAACAGAGGAGAATTCTGAATCCTTAATAACTTAGTCCCTTGCTGAATGAAATCACCCAGTTCTTTTCTTACCTGATGAAAGTATCCATTTTGATTTATCTCTAAGGCAGAATTGAGGGTAAATCGACGGCTTTCTTTCATGCTCTTGCAAAGGTCTCCAGAGTGCATTTTCCCTAGGAAAGACTGAAGAAAAAAAAAGACTGCTGGCTGTATCCTTAATTTACATGTAATATAAAGGCAACTTCTGCTGCTGCTAATGTGTGTGGTCCATTAACATTGTGAGTCCAGGAGCAGCCTCAGTTCTGGTCAGTCACTTAGAGCAGCGTAGCCTGGGGAAATGCAAATTTCCACTGGGCTCTGTAGAGTAATGAATCTGTCGGAAGAGTAATGAACTGAGGACTTGTACATACACAGTTGTTGAAATGAATTTTCATTTTGTTTCAGATTCATAATATCTCTGTTAATTTGGTTTTTTTCTGTTCACTTTTTTTTCAAGAAGATTTTTGAATAACTTAAGTTTTACAATATGGTGAACTCCCCCCCAAAAAAAGACACCCCCCCAAAAAACCAAACCAAACCATAAAAAATAATATTTCTCTTGTGGTATTCCCTTTGGTGTATTTTTTATTTGTTGTACTTAAAAAATGCTGTAAAAGCCAGAGTATTGTCAAGAAATCCTGAAGTAAATATAATCTTCTTTTTGAGGATTGGGTTCTACTTGAATAATATAATGTACTATGGTTACTTTAATCCTAAAACCTCTTCACAGTAATCTCTGTGACAGTGCAGGACAATTTAGGACTATATTTCCAGGGGTATTTAGAGAATTCCCCATGTTTAGCTTTAAAGCTTTGTATTATTTGACATTTCTATTAATTCTGAGGCAGTATAGAAAGATAGGGAATTTTTTTTTTTTTTTTTGGTTGGGGGAGCTGAAAGGGAAAATGAGACCTCAACTCAGGAATCTGATTGAAGACTCTCACCAGCATGAAGTAAGAATTGTAACACAATTTGCAAACTCTTAAGTACTTGTCTCCTTTTCACAGCTGTAACCCTAACAATTCTCCATGAATCTCACCAAATACCATATTTACTGTTAAAGCTGAGCTGTATATTCTGTGTTCAAACCTAGTGGCTCCTGCTTTTATTTTAGATTGTGACATACCTAACTCCACCACATAATCTCAATTATCAAAAAGAGAAGCAGAGACAGAAGAGAGAGGGTCCTCGAAGACCCCATTGAACAAGGAAATTCTGAAAGATTCTTACATACAGTAACCATCAGAACACTTGAAATGTGACTCTCTCTAACAAGAGCCCATGAGTGTGTTTTCTGGTATGTTCTCATTCTCTTTCTGACTGCCTCATCTTTGTCCTATCTCCTGCTTAAACCCACATTAAAATATATTTAGAGACTGGAGGGATTGATTGTTCAGTGGAGAAAACGTTTACTTGCAAAGCCTAAGGACTCAGGTTCTATTTTCCATGTAAGCCAGATGCACAAAGTGGTGCATGCATCTGGAGTTTTCTTACAGCAGCTGGAGGCCCTGGTGTGCCCATTCTAGCACTGTTTCTCTTCTATCTCTCATTCTGCTTGCAAATAAATAAAAATAAAATATATTTTTAAATTAATTATTTATTGAGAGAAAGAGTGCTCTTTCCACTGCGAACCTGACAACCTGTGCCAGGGTGATGAAGACAGACACGGACAATACACAATACATTCCAAAGCAGAAATCCTGAAGTTGCTGAAAGCTCAGTACTAAAGGACATTTAAAACACACCTACCACAGCTCGGGGAATTTTGTAGAAGAGAGGGCTGAAAGGTTGTAAGGGCCACAGTTTGGGAGGGAATATCTAGAGGCATTGCCCCTCTCCCATCCTCCACTCCGACTGAGTGCTGCTCTCACAGATCATAACCCCAAGCCCCATGGTGAATACCAGCAATCACACAGTGGAGGGCCCTCAGTAAAATGGGGACAGGGAGGAGGGAAATGGTACCAACACATGATGTGTCCATACCATGTTTCTCCTTAATAACAAAATAAATATAGTCAAAAAGTCAATCAGGATGAACCTATCATTAAAAAAATAACCACATTGTCATTTTATAGAGAAAAAATAGTTACTTGAGTAAATCTTGCATATAAATACATATATATTGGTAAATATCCCACATATATTTTCATAATTTGATTTACTATTTTCATTTAATGTTGTCTTATATTCTGTTTTCATCAATTTTAATGTCTAAAGGAAAGTTCATAGCAGAATACACAACTTATAAATGCTAATTTATTCTTGCATTCACAACATTTTCCTTTGATCTGATTTAATTACAGTTATACTGCAATAAACTTTTTCTGTAAAATAATAAGCCTATCTACTTAAAATATGATAAATGGATTAAAATGTAGATTTTAAACTTTTGATATATATATATATATATATAAATTATCCCCCCCTCTCTCTATTTATATATATATATATAAAACCTGCAGTATACATTTCCTAATGTGACTTACTAATGTGATACATTGACCATTTCACTGTGTAACTTCCAAAAAAAATTACAGTAAATAACAATTATGTTGTCCCCAAGCATTGGGCAATATACATCTTTCATTACTAACAGGTTAATTTTTATGTTGCAAGCTAACATCTATAAGTTTGTAACTACTCTTAAGCCTTATCTAACTCAGTGTTCACGTAATTATGAATGAGTTAGTGGCTACATATAAGATTTCAGAATTTTGCTTAAGGCAAGAGCATTGGAAGAACAGGTATACCATGACTGGGTTAAGAATGACAGTTGGTTTGCAATCACAATTCACCATTCTCAGCATCACCGCTCCATAGAGGTTGCTCTAATAAGGATAAGGGCTTTCTTCTCCTTCCGTGATATATGAGGTGTCAAACCTCAACAAACCCTGGGGCATCTTTTAAATGGAAAATGAAGTGATCCTTTCCTGTCACTTCTGTTGAGAAGCAAATGTTGAGACCTACATGAGCAGATAATGTTTCTTCACCTTCTCTTCTTTCTGATCATTATTTTGGAGATTTGTGGCAAGTATTATGCCAGGGGCAAAACCATAATATACTACATGTGTTTACTGGGCTTAAGAATTATCTTGCAACACTGTTTTGGAATGTGTACTTAAGAATGAGCAAGAGGCAAGCGTTGTCAGAAAGGATGACCCCTTTCTGCTTGCAAATAAATAAATAATAATAATAATAAATATATAATATATATAATAATATATATATATATATAATATTTGTTGGTTCCAGTAGATATTCTTACATGAATTTTGGCTACATAAATGCATTGATTAAACATTATTTATAAAATTCGCACACCATGTGATGGCTCTTACATTAATGCTGAAGAGTTAGTAGAAAGAGTTGATAAGCGGTAGTTGATTATTCTCTAGTTATTAGTACATGTAGAGAACCTTTGTTGTTTCCAAGAAATATATTTTTGTAATTCAGGAATGAACTTTCTTCAAGGTCAACTGCAATGTGTCTGGCCAATTTCAGAAATTTTCTTATTGCTGGACAAAATACCTGATCAAAAGGAGCTTTAGTAAGGAAAGGGATTATTTATTATTATTATTATTATTATTATTATTATTATTATTATTATTTTGACTTACATTTTCAGAGGTTACAGTCAGCTTGGACAGAACAATTGGTGGCCCTCCACTTAACAAGTGTGATATGAAACTAACCCCATATCAACAACTCAGCAACATTCTGTCTACTCAGTGTCATACAACTTAGAGGGGAAAAATATCATACTAGTCAGTAAGAATAAAGTCATAACCTTATCAATTTGCTGTTTTGTAAGTTATGAGAGATATTAACTTTTTCTTTCAAAAATCAATATTTGCTCATTGTGAAAAATGCTGACTAGGTCTATAGATACAGATGATGGTATATTCCCTGCCTAGCATGTACAACTCCTGAGACAGATCTTCAGTGCAGAAACAAATAAAAGAAATTGATAAATATAACTTAAGTAACAAAGGCATAATTGAATTGATATGTATAGAGTGATATAAAAAAAAAAAAACAGCGCCGGGCATGGTGTCACTTGCCTTTAATCCCAACACTCGGGAGGCAGAGGTAGGAGGATCACCATGAGTTCAAGGCTAGCCTGAGACTACACAGTGAATTCCAGCCTGGGCTAGAGTGAGACCCTACCTCAAAAATCCCCCCAAAATTTAAAAAAAAATAAAAAACAGCTTTAGAGAATACTATATGATAACCCAAAGAATAAAATGAAATGCGTCCACACAAATATAAATGCAGGTAAATAATACATAGAAGTCTTCCTTACACAGCTACTAAAAGTACTGTATGTAGATATACTTCTGTCTCCAAGTTTCATCACCATTCCCTGAAATGAGCGCTATTCTTGCTGAAACTAAGTAGAATATGGAAGCGGAAAGAAAAAAAAAAAAAGGTAAACTTGTAGTGAAGAAACTTTGTAAACCCTGCTTTAACCAGGGGGCCAAGTTTATGTCACCTATGGTATATAAAGTTGTTATCCTGTCCCCCCTGTTATGATACTACATGAGGGTTACTTAACCTCTGTTGTGATGTTTCAAGACTCTACAAATCCACACTAATCATAGGAAAACAATAGAGAAACTCAAATTGAGAAATATTTTAAAAAGTACCTTAACAATGTATTTGAAAACTACCAAGAACTTGAAAAAAAAAAAAAACAAGGAACTAAGGAAGAAAAAGAAAGAAAATCCATGAAATATTATGACCATGTGCTGGTAGTGTATCCTGGCTTGGATCTTTGAACAGAAAAATGAATCTTGTCTATGAAATAGTAAAATTTTAATAAAGTCTTATTGTCTGCTCTATGAAGATAGAGTACACTTGTATATTAATTATATTAATTACATATATAGTAGAATATATTAATTATATTAATTGTATATTAATATATTTCTTCTTTATTATGATAGAAACAAAGGAAAAAGTCTTTTTTGACTCATGGTTATAAAGAAATTTAAGTTTATCATATATGGGAGTTATGAGGGAGCCAATTAAAATGCGACAGACAAGAAATAAGGAGCCCGGCTTGTAACGAGAAGGAGGCATTACCTTCAAAGTTCTACCCCTGGTTGCCTACTTCTGCCAGCTGGAACCATGTTCTAAAGGTTCCACACACTTCAAAATGGGACATCTACATGGTGATTTCACATTCAATACATGAGCCTTTGAGGAACTTTTCAGATTCAAACCATAACGCTTTGTTTACCTGTACATTTTGCATGGAATAATATTTCTATAAGATGCAAATATTAAGAAAAGCTGCACCTGGAGCTTTTCAATAATTTGGTAACTTTTCTGCAACTCTAAAGTCATTCTAAACTCAAAAAATATCACAAAAACCAAAATGTCTCTTCCTCTCCTAACCCTTATTTTTCCCCCTTTTTTAATCTATTAACGAAACAACACTTGACATCTCTATGTGGTTTCATATGTCCTATAAGAGAAAAGAATGTAAGCTAAAATACCAAATAAATTTTCTAACTTATATTTTAAATTGAAAAATATGTATTTACTTGTCTTCTGGTAAATCATATCTTGTATGATCCAAGAACAAAAACAAAATGCTTCTGATAGCTGAATGTGGAAAAGTAAGAGAGAGAGGTGCCTTACTCCAAGAAATATTTGAACCCTAGAGGTAAAGACAGTAGGAGCAAAGCCAGATGGAGAGTTTCAATGGGAGCTTTGAACATCCTTCCTTTTACCCTTCTAGTTTGTAATTACCATTGATCTTCTTACACTTATAAATGCAGAGAATAAATAAGAATACATTAGAATAAATAAGTTTTCCATATTCATCTGTTATCTTTTTCATCATGGAGCTTGAGACACTCTTCACTGTACTTGTCTTATTTGTATATCAAGTTATTATTTTACTCATCTTCCTTGAATATGTACAACTGATACATGCTATTCATTCAATATATCATTGTTTCTGTCTTAGATGTATTACCCAATCTCCAGTTTGATGCTGTGATTTATCTTATCACTTTATGGGGGCATGGGGCAAGCAATGACATTTTGATATCATGAGACAAGCAATATTGGTCATTAATGATCTCTGGTTATACTGCATTTATTATACAGTTTTTTATTGTTTTTTTTTTAATTAAGGGGAAAAGTTCATATATCTTATGATGGAGAAGGAGAAAGCCCATCATGTTTTATTACAGAAAATTGACTTATTCTCCTACCAAATTTGTTAACTTGAATTTGTTCTTAATTTTTCAACAAATTCCTTATCTAAAGTCCCACAAACCTTATTGTACTTTAATACTAAGTTGTCTTTTAAATACAGCTTAACTAGTGACTTATACTGGTTTCTGTGTGCCTGTGTTTGTGCTGTTAACAGACCACAGTTGTTCAACTTGTAAAACCCAGGCTTCTGACCATGGCTCAAATATGCACTCACTAAGGGACTTTGGATAATATATCTCACACTGCCTCCTTGTTCTTTCTGTAAAATAGTGGGCGTGATTCCTCTTCAGGTTGAGTGTGTGCTTTCAATAATATGTACAACCTGTAAAGGGCTCTTCTCCAATATGTCATCACTTTTGTAAAAACTTTTCCTCTCTTGTTTTTTCCTGTTTTGATAAAATAAAGTTTTGTTAAATAAAAGAGCATTGACTATACTGAAAGCATTTTGGAATCTCATGTATCATATGGCTAACATAAAACCAAGTACTTGGTCCAGAGAGACAGTTGGAGTTCTGTTTCTGAAAATATTGCTAGACAAATTTACCAGGCTATTTCCAGTTCATTCTGCCTTGTCTTTTTTCTTTGTGATTTTATCCATCCAAGCACCATGGATTTTAGCAGGATGTTTCTTATTCAAACTTCATCTTTCCTCCTCTAATTGTGATATGGGCTAATGATGGTGATGGCAGAATCATCACTAAATGGTCTGAGAGGTCTACAGATGAAGAGATTTCTGCATTTATTATCAGAGTGCTGCTAACCTGAGAAACAACAAGGTATGGTTAAGGTACAATTATAATCTTGTTTCATTGGCTTCCAGTGGAATGCACTTAAATATTGCTCACCTAGTGCTTGATATCAACTTATTCTCTTGCTGGTGACGTATCAGTTCCCCAACTAGCATAGCATCTTTGTAAATAGACAAATAAATCAATTGAAAGCAGTAAACACCCACACTTACATACTGAATTCATGTTGCTGCATCTCCTAGGGATTAATCAATCCTGAAGTTTGACTCTTTAAGAGCTAGAATCTCCAAGTGGTCAAGCCATGTGATAATCATAGTTCCATCAGCACACTAAATTATTCGAGCTGACTCCAACTGTGTTGATTATAGGCTGTACAGTTCAAGTACACATTTCCTAGTTTGCAGAAGCAATGTGCTCTATTCTGAAAGCTACAATCAGCTAAATCTCCTTTGTGTCTCTCCAGAAATATTAATCTTTAAATCCTTTACCACAGTTACTGAAGACAGTGTCCCTGTGGAGAGATTAAAAACACAAAAGATCCTGAGTGCTTTTGTAAATTATTGTATCTCCTCATTTTTGGACTGAAGAAGCTATGGCAACAAGTTTCATAAATATTCTTATTATTCCTATGATGTTTCCACCTTTACTTATAACGGCACAATATTAATGAAATATGATATTATTGAAGAAAAGTTGTAAAAACAAACAACATTGAAGACCATAACTTCATTACAAAAAAAAAAAAGATTCTTACAAATTCAAGAAGTAGCTAAAAGTACCAAAAGAATTTTCACACACTGAAAATGGTTGATAAAAGAAGAAAACTTGTAAGGGTATACATAATATGGTTAAATTCAGTTTTAATCAGAGGCATAAAAACTAAAGTAGTAATATATCATTTTTATCTACCAGAGTGGCACAAATTTGAAGATGAAAGTAATAGTACTAGTACTGAAAATGATACAAAAAAACCTGTACTCTCATGAATTTTCTCTGAGAATATGCTAACTCTTTTTAACAATAACTCTTAAATTTTAAAATGTGTGTGTGGTGTGTGTGTGTGGTATGTGGTATGGGGAGACATATTCATGTGTGTGCATGAGTGTTTGCATATGTCTACACATGCAAATTTGTAGAGGCCAGAGGAGCACATCAGGTTTCCTCTTCTATTGCTCCTCCACCATATTTCCTTGAGACAGGATCTCTCACTGAAGCTGAAGCTCATTGTTTTCCTGTTAATCCCAGCAACCATCCTGTCCCACTAATTCCTATGATTACAGGCATGTCTATATCCATGCCTGCTTTCTATTTAGATTGAATTCAGGTCCTCATGCTTGTACACCAATTCTTTTATCTACCTACCGAGCCCTATACACAGCACTTTAGGAGGAAAATACCTTAACATTATCCATTCCATTTTGGGCATCTATCCCAAACAGACTAAGGTTATGGTAGTCAAAGGCTTTATTCATTAACAAACTTATGAAAACACTGCTTACAGTGTAAAGAAGTTTAGGTGTGAATTAACAGTGGATGAATGGTGGAGAGAAATATACATGGCCACAATATGGGATATTAGGAAACTATTAAAACATGAAGTCACATAAATTGATATAAAGCAACAAGCAATAAAGAAAACCAGTAACTGTGGTTAGAGGTGCGAATGAGAGGTCATGGGTATAGAGTCAGGCATGTGTCTCAGTTAGTGAAAGGAGTACTTGTGGAAGACACCGACATCAACCGCTGATGTCCACACCCATGAGCACACATGAGCATCCACACGCATATTGGTACTCACACATATACTGAGATGCACATATATATGTAGATATAAGCACCATAAACAAACGCAAATAAATTGCAAAAAGAATAGGAATCCTTTTTAAATGGAAATAAACTTAAAATTTCTTTAAACACAAGCCCATACCTACATTTAAAAAGTACACTAATACAGACAGCCCACGGAGGAGGATATACAACTGATCAGGGATGGGGAGGGGGGGATTGGGGAATTCGGGATAACAACGCATGGTTTGCCCACTATATAATGTAACTCATTATGGACAATAAATATATATTTAAAAAAAATAAAATAAAATAAAATCATAGTCTTTAGCAATAGGAATAAAATCATTTCATGTGTTTTGAATGACAAAAGTTAATATTATAATTGTGTACAGATAGTTTTGTAATTATTAATATGCTCTTTAATGTACTTGTATAAAACTCTAAATTAAGTTTTAGCTATCTCAGAGATCAGTAGCCAACTTAATAAAGAAAAAACTTGTGAACAGTTTCAAAAGATATAAAAAAAAAAAGTACAGAGAAAAGTTCTGGAAGGAGTCTAGCCAGGTTTATCTATTGAATGGAGTATGGAAATAATTTAAGAGTTAGCTATGGCAGGGGAAATTTTGTTATTTTTGCCTTTAAATGCTTTTTTTATTATATCACCTCCATTATATTAAAAATAGGGATCATACTTCTGTTGCAATTTGCAAGACAAAAACATCTTCATAGAAGAATACATACACATACAAATGAAAACATATAATTGGGAAGGTGAGATTGGTAACAAGGACCTAAAAGTCATTCTCATTCAAATTCAGATAAAATACCTCTACTCACCGTCTTTCTTATTATACTTTCCATCATTCCTCAGAAATCATTACTGATTCTCCCTAGTCATCCACTGCATTGTGTCCAGACAATTATCTTAGCTGTAACCACCTATCTAAAAATTCTTTCTTTTACTAGAAATGAAATTTTAGTGTTTTAAATCCTATTATTCCTGGTTTCTGAATTGAGGTTTTCTGCTTAGTAAAATTTCATCCAGCTACACACTGTTGATTTGTGCATTTTTCTACATGTCTACTTCATTAAACTTTTTTAATATAAACTGTTTTCAAAGGCAAGGGCAGGGAAGACTTTGAGAATATGTGTAAGTATTTGGAATTGGTATAATAGTCATGGCTAAAAAATAGAAATATGTTAGTGAACTTGCTACTTTCTGTGTGAGTTTAATTAACTCTATTTCACCAATAAATGGCATCCCTAAATCTGGCCAGTTAAGTAAAAACATAGTTATGTGAGAATATACTCTCAGAAGATATAAAGTACAACTGGTGAGCTGATCTTAAAAACTGTAATATATTCCTGCTAGGAAAAACATAAAAAAATTCTCTTGATTGTAGCGAACTATATTTAAAAATAATTTATAGCTATGTAATATAAGGCTATATCAGATATTATTATATTACTAGTAAAACAATTTCTGGGGATGGGTAATGGGTCAGTGAGTTAAAGCGCTTGATTTCCGCATGTAACAGTACATAAAGTGCCAGAAGTCCTAGAGAGCATCTATAATCCCAGCCCTCCTACAACCAGATGGGAGATGGAGACAGGAATCAAAGGAACTTCTAGGGCCTAGTGCAATACTGAAAAAAAATTACCCTGTCTCAAACAAGATGCAAGGTGCAGATGGACACACCATGTTGTCCTCTGACTTCCACACATGGTCATGTACAACAAGGATGGCCACACACACACACACACACACACACACACACACACACACACTCTTCTGTAAACCATGTGGCATATCTTTGTATACATTATTTAATTACTCAAATCAGGGTATTGTGATCTTGTTTTAGGAGATAAGGAAACAGAAGCAGAGATAGATTGTTCAATGTCTTGAGTCACGCATCTAGAAAATGCAGGCACTTGGAATTTAATACATGCAGTCTTAGGATCTGTTCTTTATTATTTATAAAATGCTTATTTGTTTATTTGTAAGCAGAAAGATATAGAGAGAATTTGTAAGCAGAAAGATAAAGAGAGATAGAAACAGAGAGAGAGAGAGAAAGAGAGAGAGCACATCCACTGCAAACAAAATCCAGGTGCATGAGCCACATGTAAGCATCTGGCTTACATGGATACTCGGGAATTAAACCCCAATTGTTAGGCTTTGCCAACAAGTTCCTGAACAGCTGAGCCATATCTCCATCCCTGTGCTATGTTATTTTTAAACAAAATAAGTTAGTTTTAGACATTAAAATATACTCTAGTGTGTCTCCAGTCACTAGATAGTAAATACACAAAACTCCTGAAATATTTTCATATAAGACGTTTAAAAACATTTCAGTATAATTCATGATTTGTGTTTTAGAAATCTTTCTATGACCTCGCTGATCATGTGCAGGCACTACTCAGAGTTTCTACTCACCGCATGCTCAATGTCATCATTATATCCCAACAATTTCTGGAAATTAATAGATATCTGTCCTTACCTGAGTTACCTTTGTCCCAGCTTCCTTTCCTTCCCAGCAGGCCCCATGCTAGAGCAACTGAGAACTTAAGACCTACCTTTCCTGGCTGGCTCCTCAGTAGTCAGATTTACTTGAGAACTCATGAGCTGAAATGCCAGCCTGCTTTTATATCTGAACATGATGTGTTGGGAATGAAAACGAAACTTGAATGTGAGCTGTGTAAATACCATGACTTTATGGTATGAAGATGCACCACAATATGTAAATAGCAAGTCTGGTACTGACCACAAAACCGGTCAAAGCCACTCTTTGGCAATATCTCATGATTCAGGACATGAGGCTTATTTTTTACCCTTTAACCTCATCTTCTCTGCCTTCCTGTTTGGATGCTGGATTTGGAGCATCGCCTCTTGATACCTCTCACAAGCTAGTCAGGGAAAGTGGAGGCATACTTAAGAACTCCATCTAGTAACTAATTTCTACTTGGTAGACCGTGGACTAACTACACCTTGCTCATGTTCAATTCTGCAAGACTACATTTCTGAATTTTTATATAAGTACATAGGATGGTTTTCCATGAAGTTTACCCTGTCCTTAGTGTGCTCGACTTTCTCAGTCATCTTCAAATTCAGACCCATTGAGAACATTGCTTTCCTCTGGGCATGCCCTGGCCTACACGAATGAACTTCCCCCTCCCCTCCTCATTGCCAGGACTGGTACAATATTCTGATTGCTACACACTGCAGTTCATTCTATTCATCTCCATGATTCATTGCTTTATTTATTCATCCACTTTCCTGATTTTACTCCATTTCTGTCTCAGTTCTTCCCAGTCAAAAATGAATTCTTTTTTTTTTTAGTTTTATTATTATTATTTTTTGGTTTTGTTGAGGCACAGTTTTTCTCTCACCTAAGGCTGACCTAGCCTAGTACTCACTGTGTGCCCCAGGCTGAACTCAATCCCTTGGGGATCCTCATACCTCTGCCTCTAGAGTGCTGGAACTTGAGGTGTGTGACACCATGCCTGACATAGAATAATTCTTTAAAAAGAAGCTATGCAATGTACTTTAAACTCTGAAAGATGGAGCTAAACAAAATGATAAATGTTGAATTCCCTGATTGTCACTATACATATTAGGTATTCATCACACCCACACAACATCTGTGAGTCTAAGAAGGCTGCCTTCTGTGATTCTTCATGATACCAAGAGGCATATTGACTTGGATGTAAAAGATATTAATTCTCTAATGGTGATTGCTCAGTTCCCTTACTGGAAATATCATTATCTCCATTTATAAATTTATGTATCCATTTATTCACTGCATAGTCAGTCAGTTCTTAAAACTCAGTTATATAACAATGATTGTGTTATGTGCTAAGAACATAAAAAAATAAAGAGGAGATAAGTCTTATCCACAAATGCATATAAATGAACAAATATTATTACCTCAGGATAATGAGAAGCTTCAAAAGTTTAAAAGAAAATTCGTAGAAAGCAGTATGTTACTATGTTTTTCTCAATTTAGTACCATAGTGCCTTACACAAAGAAACACTAAATGTAATTTTTATGAATGAAAAAGGAAATCTATCATTCTGCAGTAATAAATTATGTATACTTAGGTTAGTTTCTTCTCTATTACCTTTAAACCTTTCATATTGTCTGACCATTATATAAAATGTTCCTATAAGTTCTCATGAGGTACATGCCATCTATGTGCCAAAAACAACTGCAAAACATATCAAATATTGTCCAGAAAACCAGCTTGTATTTTTTTTTCCAGCTTGTATTTTTAAACACCATCTGTATGTTTGGAAGTATTTACATTGGATTTCCTCCTTTCTATTCAAACATCAAATATTTACCTCCAAAAACCATAATATACCACCTGTGTTCCAAGATATTTAAATTTCTTCCCCAAACATCTAAACGATGGGAAATCATAGTGTATCCGGTGAGCTGAGGATAAGAATTTAGGAAACACCCAGGAAAAATTTCAGTGCACCTCAAAATTTAAGGAATACCCGAATTCTTATCTACAAAGTTAAAGAATTAAAATCATAGACAACCAGATATTAAGGTATAGTGTGAGATTTTATTTAAGGAAAAATGGGGAGTGTGATAGTTTGAATAGATTCCCCCAATAGAATTTATTATAATTGTGTTTATTAAAGATTGTGAATTGTCTCCAGCCTTCTGGCTGGAGGAGGTGTCACTTTGGCCTGGACTCCTGGGGTCTGTCCCTGAGGTATTTCTAAATTGGATGCAAAATTCTAGGGATACATATGTAAAAGAGCAGCCAGAACTCATGTCTGGCAGTCCTATTGTTTTTTGAGTTACAGTGAGAGTGTGCTTGCTGGCTTTGGAGGTGCTGGGCCTCTGTCTCTCTGGTTGGATCTGTGAAAGGGGGCCAGCCCATTCCTTCATTTTTGGAACTTCTCCTGGATGTTAGTTTAATAAATACTTTCCTCCCTAAACTGTGCCTAATTTGGAGATTCATCCCAGAGGCATGTGGTTGACTACAACAGGGAGTTAGAGTTCTCCAGGCACCAGTGTGGGGAGAAAACGAGGGATAGGTTTATCCAAAATATATGCTGTTAAACTGAACAGGCAGGAAAAGAAAAGATAACAAAGGGCCCCCATCATGAGAAAAAGTTCATGTGGAAAATGAAAGTCCTCTTTCTAGGATTTCATGTGGAAGAAGAGACTAGGATTTATTTTAGGAAAGATTTAAAAACATCCACCAGGTAAGTCAGAGAGATAGCTGATTGGTCTATATCTGACCAATCAGATCTTGCATCTAGGTTTGAGCTCTGGCTAGCGACACCTCCCACTCAAGGAGAGGGGGTCTATGGAGTTTGTCTGAAACTCTCAAAATCCGCTTCTGAAGAAATAACCCTAAGTGGTGTTATGTTATTGTGGTATGGAATCAGAAAAAAAAGCACCAAGAAAAAAAGTACATACATGTTTAAGAAAAAAAAAAATCGAACAAGAATACTTTTCATCCTGTAGGAAGCAAGGGAAAGCTCCAACTGGGGAAGGGTTAAGTAAGAGCCTGGCAATATTGTGTGGGGGTCTCGCTCCTAAACTCCCACATATCCCCCACTCTCTTGAGGAGACCCCAACTGCTGTTGGGAACTTTGGGAGGCTGGAAGTCTGTCTTAGCTTTTTCCTGATGAATAGGACATGAATTTATGGCAGTTGGGGATATCTCTCAGAGAGCAGAGGGACCCTACCTAAGGCCCAAGAGAGAGACCCAGTCACACATCACATTGCCAAGATTTTGTCCTAACATTGTGAGGTAGGAAGTGGGGTATCTCTCCCAGAAGTGGGGTATCTTCCCCAGAAGTCAGGAGTGTTCCATATAGGGTGTCCAGTGTAGACAGGTTTAGAGTAGATGGTGTTGGATTGTTTTCCAACATGGAAAACTCGAGACCCATCCCAAGAATTGTTTATCGAAAGGCACCACAGTGTCTGATATGATCTGAGACTGTTCTTGGATGGCTTGTAAAGCATATGGCATACATTAACAAAGTTATTAAGAGATATACACAGCACTCACACCAGCTGTGGATAAAACTTCCTCTTTTTCCACATTCGTATTCTCACATTCTCACCAGCATTTGTTGTCAGTGTTCGTGATCAGAGCCATTCTGGCTGGGGCTAGGTGGTATCTCAGACTAGTTTTAATTTGTTTTCCCTGATGGCTAGGGATGTTGAACATTTTTTTTTCCCAAGTACTCAGTGGTCACATGTGTTTCTTTTTTTATGACTGTCTTTTCACTTCTGCAGGCCATTGTTGGGTTGGTAGATTTTCTCAAAGTTCATGTGTGCAGTTAGTTATTGGGATGGATTATTTCTTAATTTACTTTTGTTTCTCTCATGTTTTGCTTTTTTTTATGATTGCCTATTCCTAAGGCATTTTAATTTGCCTCTACCACGTTTGGAAAACACAATCATTCCATATTTTCATATTGTATGCTTTTTGTATGCTGACTATGGCCATTTTGCTCCACATGAGTGAAATTACTCGAGTCAGGTAAGGATAATAGTTGACATTTGCACATAATTGGTCAGCCCCTCCGGCAAGAAGACAAATATAACATATTCCCTGCAGGCTGCTGTAACATAGTCTTGTGTTCATGCCTCCAGGGTATGGAGGTGGCCTGCTGGCCAGGCTATTAGTTAGCTGCAGGTAGTAGCTGTCTTTTGACATCTTGAAACTTTGTAAGATTCTGGATGTCAGGGCATTCTGTAAAAGGCAGTTTACCTTGTCTTCCAACTCCTTCACAACTAGTTTGTTAATCTGGGTTAGCTGGCTTCTCTGTAGGATTAGCACATGAGTGGGTTAAGAGATCACCATTCACCTTACCACAAAACACAACTGTAGGGAGATCAAATGAGCCAGTGTCAGGCAGAAGTACCCAGACTTTTTTCTCTGCATTTGTGCTGGTGTTGGAAAATTACTCAAGCAATTTGAGGTTCCATATTCTTATCTACAAAATGGGGATAAATACACATACTGTAGAGTTGGATGGATCTGGCTGTTGGCTGGCCTCAAACCCTCTTTCACACACAATCATAATTAGTTAAAGCTATGTTTCCATATTGAACACTTATAGAGACTCACCCCTGTATATTTAAAAAAATCTGACTTGTAGATTTTTTTAGCTCATCAATTTTCTATAAATTTGCTTACATACATATTTTTAAAATATACTGACTCTGCCTAATGGAATGTTCCAATCACTTAAAACAGCTACTACTTTTATTGGAAATAAAATTATACTAAGAAATAAAGCTTATGAGATTAACACAATAATTAGAACTTTTTTTTTTTTCTGTGGCTTAGTTGGGGAGTTACAGCACACATCAACTCCTTGTTCGTCCACAGAGCTGGGTGAATAGAGCCTTGGAATAACTGTGAGCTCAAGAGAGAATTGACTCTTGGGATGCAACCCTTGTGGGCAGACCATTTATTGTATAGATAAAAGTTGTTTATATAGAGGAAAAGGCAGAGGTAGGGGCATAGGCAGCAAGGGGATTGGTAGGGGCAGGGTAGTCTGTGGACGTCTGGTGAGCGGATTGACAGGGGCCAGTAACCTGTGGATGCCTAGTTTTCATAGGTAAATTGAGGGGGCTATGTGACTCTAGACATGTATAGAATGATGATGAATGCAGAAGAAATGTAACCTTATTGTTTAGGTTTGTTATTACAGCTGGACTGAGTTTAGGCCTTGAATTGCCTGCTTATCTCACGGCTCAGCTGTGGACTGCCTGGAGGCTGGAGTCTCCAGGATATGATTGAGATAATCGGGGTCACAGACTTGTCTTGACTTCCTTAACAGAAGGAGACAGTCCCAGATGCCTTCCGGTCTCAGCAAAACCCTATATCCTCCATGTCTCTAAGCAGGGTACAACAAGAACCACTTTCCCATTTTCCTCCATTCCTGCTCTTATAAACACACACTATCCTGCACAGAATTATGTAAAAAAATGTTTCCAATATTTGTGCACACATAGAATATTTATTGGGGTTTTTGCATTTATCTTAGTTTTCATTTTTCTTAATTTAAACATCTTAAGTTTTGTCATATTCTTTCTTTTTATTAAAGTTGATTTAATTTTTTCTCTCTAGCAAAATCAGGTCAAACAAATTTTTTTCTGCTCCATAATTTTTCTTTAATAATTGGTTCACTGTTAAGTCTGCATTGTAATATGATAGCCATCGTTAGAAAATGGCTTAAATTTTTGGATTTCTCATCAAAAAAATTTACACCAATGTAAAACAGTAGCAGTATCTTCATAATGATGCTTGTGACTATCTATGTAGATGAAAGCCTAGCCTGTAATAAACTCAGACTCATCTAGAAATCACAGAAAATGGAGAAACCACAAAATGTGTGTATGCTGACAATACCAGACATACATTTCTCATGAAGTTAAATTCCATCACAGAGGATATATATATATATATATATATATATATATATATATATATATATATATATAATGATCTTCTTAGGCTGGAGAGATGGGTCAATGATTAAAGGAAATTGCCAGAAAAGCCCAATGATTCAGGTTTGATTGCCCAGTACCCACAAAAATCCAGATGCACAAAGTGGTGCATGTATCGGGAATTCATTTTCAGTGACAGGAGACCCTGGTGCACCCATACTTTTTCTCTCTCCTCTTTCTATGTCTACTCTTCTCTATTTACTGTTTATAATTGGGAATTTTACTTAAGATAGAAGATATTGATAGATAATCGTTAGTAGAATATAGATAATGGATAACTGGATGATAGATCACAGATATAGACATACTAACACAAAGATAAATATCTGTGCTTATGACAACCTTCATGACCTTTTGTTTACATTTGGAAACATCTTTTTGATGATCAGGGCATGGCATACCATGAGTGAGCATCTATTATGTTCATCTGTTTACAGTCCTTTTTTGGAGTCTACTAGTTACAAAATTACTCATGTGAAGACAATAGAGGCTATTCTTTGCTTTATTAAACAATTATGTTCTAATATCCTAGGATTTAAATATGAGTAAGGAAAGATCCCTCACCCTGAGATCAGAGTCATTTAGACCTTGAAATCCTGTTTATTTTCCTGTTTAATACAGATATATAAGATCCAGTTAAGAGAGTAAATTCTGCTGTGGAAGTTTAAAAATTAATCCTAAATATGAAACAAAGCTACCTGTGGAGAAGGTACTCCTTGAACCGGCATATAAATCTCTTCAGAGTTTCATGAGGATCCATAAAAGAAAGGGATTTTAAGACGTAGTAATTTTCACATGAAAATGAGGAAGGGTAGTTCTCAGTTAAATTAGGTTGATCAAGGCTAGACAGGTATGGGCTTATGTCTCTCTTGAAAAAGTGGGCCTGAGGATTAAAACTTAGATAATACCCAGCAAATTCCAATGAACCTCAGAATTTAAGGAGTACCCAAATTCTCGTCTATAAAGTTAAAGAATTAAAATTATAGACCATCAGGAGATAAGGTATAGTGGGAGACTTTATTTAAAGAAAATGGAGAGTTACAGAGATCTCCAGCCACCAGTGTGGAGAGAACACATCGGAGATATTTTAGCAAAATCTATGCTGTTCAGCCAAACAAGCAGAAGGAAAGATAACAAAGGGTTCCAATCATGAGGAATAAAAGTTGAGACCTAATGGCTGGGGTGAGAGAGGGCCTTACCTTCCTAAGGCCTGGAAATCTAGAAATCCTTCTCCTAGAAGCCATATGGATGAAGGAGAGGGCTGGACTTTGTTTCAGTGACTTTTTAAGACCTCGGCCAGGTAAGTCAGAGAGAGAGAGTTGGCTGGTCCATAACTACCAATCAGTTTCAGCATCTAGGTTTGATCTCTAGCTAGAACTAGAACTCCCACTCAGGGGGAGGAGTCTCAGGTTTAGAATCTGTGAAATTGCCAAAAACTGTCACACCTGTGACAAAAGCCTAGACCACAAAGTACTTTGAAAAACTATCTGTGTGCTTTCAAACAAAACAACATGATTAAATGTGTGCTTTATAGACTTTATTTTTAAAAAAGTCCAAATGTTGTTTTTTTCTGGCAAATCCCAAGGCCAGAATCAAGTTATCCACTAAAGTGAGTTGTTGGTCAAGGAGACCCATGAGGTCCCCAAAATAATGCAGGCGATTGCCAAAACTCTTGGTTACATGCCGGAGCTAAAAGACATATAGTACTGAAGACACCGCAGCCTGTGGTCACAGGACATTGTGAGAAACTGAGAGAGAAGTCGGCTTTTTCCTGGCTAGGTCTTCTAGCACTGAAAAGTGTTCGGGAGCTGCTGGGGTGGGGGTGAGGGTTAATGGTTTCCAATAGCATGAACACACAGGAGATCCTGCAAGTTATATCAACCAGGCAGGCAAGAAGTACACACCTGAGCAATAGTGGCATATAGCCTATGTGAATAACCAAATATCTGCAGATTGGACAGGAGGGGAGGTAAGTCATACCTGGCACTGGGAACCAAGTCAGAATCCCAAAGATAGGAAATTCATAGAGAACCTTCCCAGCTCTTTGGTTAAAAATAGTGGGTGTACGCTTCAAAAAGTCTCTCACATAACTATGTTTATCACCTTTAATCTTTTGGTTGAAGAATTTTTTTGTTGTCTGTTTGTTTTTCATATCTTGATGGTGGAGAATACTAGGGAAATCCAGGATACATTAATACAACAAGAAAGGATAGCTGACTGCCACACGATGGATCACTTCTCCCACATGTGCTGGAGCCCAGGCATCACTGGGGAGGAATAGATAGCACAAATACTGCTCTCTCTTCTAGCCTGAATACCAGTTAAAAGGAGATGGAAACACTGCGGTCACTCAAATCTCATCAAAACAGAAATCCAGAGTGTTGAGAGTTGAATACTAAATCAGATTTCTAACACATCCAAGACTCAGGAAATATTTTGGATGAAGGGACAAAAGACTATAATAGCCACAGGTTGGGAAGGGTTAGACTGAGTCACATCTCCACTGCCCTCCAAGACTTTCTGAGCCCTTCAGGACCCCATAGTGAATATCAATACCCACACTGAGCAGGGAAAAGGGGATGTAAGAGAGTATCATTCGAAAATATAAAATATAATTGAGAGTAAAAAAATTAGAATTCCAAACATTCAATTTATAGATGCCTTGAACATATCAATTAAGCTAGTCTTTATCTTACATGTGACCAGAGATCACTTATAGTCAAATGCCACTGCAATTCACAAACTGAAATTTAAACAAATCAGAATTGTTGATCTCATATTATTTTTTCTGCTGTACAAAATTGTAAATAACTAGCACAGTTAGACATGATAGGTTGAATCACTTTACAGGAATACCTTCTCAGCCTCATTTAATACCAGTAAGATAGCTCTTCTCTGTTGTGTTTCTAACAATATGCTTATTCTTGCTTTGGTAGGCTTGGTTAAGGAGAAACAACTTAGTTATTAGTTTCATCTGAATGTACCTATTTAGTATGCACTTGTACATTACCATATATAAAGGTACATACAACTAATAATTTCACAAACATTGATATTAAGAAGATATGAAATATTAACTACTTCCAGAGGAGATGAGGTAACATTTATTCCATACTTTCTAAGTATAAGGCAAATTTTGTACATTACTGGATTTAAGGGGACAAACAGAGATGGAAGATACACTCTTTTCAGAGACAACCTATATATATAATTACAACTTCTTATTGCTAATTTTATTTTTTAAATTCTTTTAAAAATATTTTATTTATTCATTTTCAAGCAAAGAGATGCAGAGAGAGAATGAGAGAGAGCACACCAGGGTCACCACCTTGTGGGTCTGGCATATGTGGATACTGGGGAATTGAACCCAGGGCCTTAGGCACTAGAGGCAAGTGCCTTAACCAATGAGCCATCTCTCTAGCCCTTATTGCTAATTTTAAAGACTGAGAATATTATAATTTGATTATAATCTCCTCGCATTACACTTTTTTGTTTCTATCCCCCATCTCCACAACACTGAAGGCCCCCTCCTTTCCATGTACCTCAGTCATCTATGCCAAAATGTGGAAGAGCTCAAAACTGTGCATGACTTGCAGTGGTAGCAGTCTCCACTATGGATTTTTGCATGAAGACATATAAGGAACAATACTCATATTATTCCTTTCCCCACAAAGGCATTTGTAATACAACTCAGGAGATTAAAATCCAAAGCTACGTCTTTCTAATTCCCTTTTGCACTTAAGGAGATTGACCTAGTCAGCCACACACAGTTGGAATGAACCTCCAAACCAGGCAGAGTTATGGGAGTAAGGAATTTATTGAAGTTCCAGTTCCAGAGTATCAAGGCTTGACTCAGGTGTCCCCCCAAAAGAATGTGCTCCGAATGCTTGATCCCTAGCAGCTGCAGTTTAGGTATTAGAACCTTAATGGAACTGTATTGTTGGGGTCAGGTTTATGGGTGTTAAATCCAGCTTCCCCATGTCAGTTTTTGGCATATTCTCCTGTTGCTGTTGTCCACCTGAAGTTTGCCAGGAGGTGATGTCCACCCTCTGTTCATGCCATCATTTTCCCTGACATGATAGAGCTTCGCCTCAAGTCTGTAAACCAAAATATACCCATTCCTTCCACAAGCTGCTATTCGGTTGGATTCTTGGTTGTAGCAACGAGAAGCTAACTACAACAGACAGGGGAACTTCCATAATTTCCATAATGACAGAAAAGGCTGGCCATCTTTCACAGGTCCAAAAAGAGAGAGAGCCATCAACACCACACACACACACACACACATACACACACACACACACACACACACACACACACACACACACACTAGCTAGGGGAAGTAAAAGAATAGATTTCTTTCCTCTATAGGTTCTTTATATCCTGCCCCCTACTGAGTGAACTGTCCACTCTGGATGAAGAGCCACTCTGGAGGAAGACCTCCTCCTTTAATCAATTCTTTCTGTAAGCAACCTCAGAGGCCCACCCAAGATTACTGTGGGTTACTACACAGGTCAGGTTGACAACAAAACAACCATCACAGAGGCTATGTCAAATTCAATGACAATAGACATAATAACAGAATCAAAACATAGCAGGAACAGTATTGGAGAAGCATCCACACTTTAATTTTCAGCCTCTCCCTAGAGCACTCTGCAGTGAGGCACATAAACTCTGCATGGCCATTATAGCATCTTTATCTCTTCACAGTCAAGCTCACTGTCTACTGACCTCTGAGTGGTTATCCTGATGCAATCAGTTAGGCTGTGGGCTGACCATGAGCTGTGTGTTACCAAGCTCTGATTTAAGAAAACCACTTGATTCATCATGAAGCTACTCTCTTGTGATTGTATCCAATGTTCCTCTTGCTGACTTAGAAGAGGCCATTATTACAGATGTTACAATACCTTTGCCAGGTCTAACTCTTTTTCTTATGTGTATGTATGTTTGTGACCTTGCTTCAGCCCAGACACTCACCTATGGAGAGATGCACCTACCTGTGCATTGAACATCGGGATTCCCTCTCCACTGCTTTTCTATTACCCATTTTTACTTGAGTTGGAGTCTTTGCTGTTCACCAAGCTTTTCATTTTATGGGAGAGGGCACAGGGTCATTTCCAAGTCTCTGCTTCCCTGAGGAGCTTGAGGTTACAAGTGTGTGCAGAAGTTTATGTATGCTCTTGAGACTTAAACTCGGGTGATCTCAGGCCCCCTCAGGCCCTCAAGCTTGTGTTGAAAGTGCACTTAACAATTGAATAATCTCTACAGCCCTCATTCTTTTTAGGGCCAATTGTGCTGACCGGCAAACAGATTTTAAGTCAATTTATGTATTTGGACTTATTCAACCCATTTCAGATTTCTTAAAAATGGAAATGCTGTCTCCAAAATGAAAGTAGAATTTGCACTCCTCAAACCCTCTGCACAGAACACTTGACTTCCAATTCAAGAATCTTATAATAAAAATATTAGCACTAATGTATATATTTTATCTTTAATATAATTTTATCTTTTATTTTTCCTTCATAGAAAATTGGTATTTTCTGAAAATATAGCTACACATGATTGGGATCAATATGCCCTAACTTCCTGCCCTAGAATTTTGACATCACCAGGATATCAAGATTAGTATAAGACAAGAGCTGATGAGCCTTCATAATGTGCATACCAGAGAGAGAATAGACATCTTGTGTGAAACCCAATGATGAGGGTTCATGAGGCTGTGTTTAGTAGGCAATATTTAATAAAAGTAAAATAGCTTCAATATAATTGAAGATAGTTGTAGGAATCTGGGAATGGGGAGAAAATATATGTAGAGAAACAAATAGCTTGAACTAAGCACTAAAAAGGGAAAATGTAGGAACATCAGATACGCTGGAATCTTACTGGATTGAGTAACATTTTACATGAGTAATTGAGAAATTGGACCCAGGCTAGCTAGCTATCCAACCAAACACTTTTATCTTTGTAACAAAGTTACCAGCCTCTGGAAAAATTTTTGAAGTTCAGAGTAAGATATAAAATTTAATACACAAATACCAGAAGACAAGTATTTCTTTAATTTGTGATGTTTTAGTATAGCAACATCAAAATATTTCATATCCACTGATGATAACTCAGGCAAAATAGGATCTTAGCTAAACTTTTCTTACTGCCTATATCATTTTTATGGAAACTATCATGAACTATAGACTTATTTATATAATTATCATATCATCTTCCCGCCTACTTTGTGATATCTATTAGAAAAGAATGGTTTGTTTTGACTATCATTGCATTCTCCATATCAGCACAATGTATAAAAGCTAGGATAACTCAATAAATTATATAATTATAAAGGAAGAAAACAAAAATGTATGATTAGAAGAAGGATTTTGTATTAATGATGATTTTTTTCTATATGGGTTAAGTAGTATATTTTAACACCTTTCATCACAAAATTACAACATTACTTATCATTGAATATTTATCAATAATTATTCTCTTGAAAATTTGCTGAGTATTATTTTAGGTATTTTTTTAAATTTTATTTTTATTTTAAATATTTTATGTATTTTCAAGCAGAGAAATACAGAGAGAGAGAGGGAGAGAGCACCAGGGCCACCACTTTGTGGGTCTGGCATATGTGGATACTGGGGAATTGAACCTGGGGCCTTAGGCACTGGAGGCAAGTGCCTTAACCGCTGAGCCATCTCTCCAGCCCATATTTTAGGTATTTTTAAAACATTGTTTTAATTCTCATGATTACTTAATGATATTGATACACCATTATTCATCCATTTTACAAACCTCACATTTCATCCAATTTGATAAACATCTGAAAGAAATATTGAAAGTAGTAATGGACTCCAGAAATCTAACACCAGAGACCATGGATTTTAAAACTGTGACGCTATAGCACACTTTACACATGGAAATGTGGGCAGGTATGGATTATTAGATACATGTTGAGTTCACATATGGACATGCTGTTGTGAAAGGGGATACACTCGGGCTTTCCTACTTAGACAATTAGAAAATTCAATCTTTTGCATATACAAATACAACCTAAAACATTCAGGAGTATATGCACCTATGTGTGTTTGTGAATTTATGTGTTTGTTCATAAAGCCACATGCATTTGGTTAGACACAAATTAATGTTATGTTTTTAGGCATTTATTCCATGGTGAAAAAAATGAATGAATGCACATCATTTGCAACAAAATGAATGCAACATGGAGATTATCCCATTGAGCAAAATAAACCAGATTCTGAAAATCATCTGAAGTGATATGACATGTCTTCACTTATATGAGGAATCTAGATTTTAAACACACTTTAAGAAACATATAAATACATAATATGACATGAAAGTAGGATGACTAGTTTAAAGAAGATATTAGAAACTGAACAAGATCAAAGTATACATTATATACTTAAATGAAATTTTTTATTGTAAAATTAATAACTTTGTGTACCTAATGAATACTGACAGGACAACATAAAATCAATCACATTTTTAAAATATCTTATTTATTTTAAAGGAGAGAGAAAGAGAGAGAGAGAGAGAGAGAGACAGAGAGAGAGAGAGAGAGAGAGAGAGAGAGAGAGAGAGAGCCTGCTTCCAGGGCATGGAGCCGCTACAAATGAACTCCAGACACACCCATCACTTTGCGCATCTGGCTTTATGTGGTTACTGAAAATTGAACCCTGGTCCTTAGGCTTTGCAGGCAAGCACCTAAACCACTGAGCTATCTCTTCAGTCCAAGAGAGACAGAGAGATAGAGACAGAGAGAATTGGCAAGCCAGGGCCTCTAGCCACTGCAAACAAACGCTATATGCATGTGCCATCTGTGCATCTTGAGAATCAAACCTGGATCACTAGGCTTTATGTGCAAGTGCAATCATTGCTTATCCATTTCTCCAGCCCTCAATCACTTTTTAAATTCCCCATATTCAATGGGCATTACAACTCAACAGTCTAATTTGTAGGGTCATTTGATACTGAAATGTCTTTATACATTGTTTCCTTTTCTGTCAATAATATTTAGCCTATAAATTCTCATAGGACTTTACTTAGTATGACTTTATTATTGATCACTACTCAATATTATATTAGTATTTTTCATGGTATATACTTTGGTGGTACAGAACACTATAAATTATAAATTTTGGCCACTTAAGGGATTATCACCACATACTTGGTGAAAGCTATAAAGGACTTTTTGAGCTTTCTCCTTTATTAGAACTTCTTTTATTTACATAAGTCATATGAGATTGTAGAAATCTCTTATCATAAGCATACTGTTGTACTTATCGAGAGGTAAGAGTCAAATTTACGGTGAGGAACCAAAGTCCCTGTGACATGGACACTCACCAAACTCCTGTGGGACATCACTGTATCTTGGCATTGATATGAGATGGCATTTTCTTGAGTGTGGTTATAGAAGTTATCTTCTTTTCAAACGAGTCAGTTGAATGGAACTATAAATTATAAACAGGATACTTAAAAAATAAGTGATCACCAACATGTCAGTGAGTTGAAGAAACTAAGCTGGTTACACCATCTATCTTTCTATTTGAAGAGGGCCTTGTAAAGTATATCACCAGATAATTCACAATGGTTCTTTGTTATGGACAAACTTTGGATTCTGTTGTCATATAACTTTCATCACATGTGGTTTGGTGGACTTTATATGAGTATGGTGTGAGAGGCTGAATCAAATATTTCTTTTTATGCATTTAATTGCTAGGAGAGAGAGAGAGAGACAGAAAACAAGAGATGGAGGGAGAGAAAAGAGTGTAGAGGGAAACAGGGAGAGATTGGATATGCCAAGGCCTCTTGTCACTGCAAATGAACACCAGAGGCATGCAATACTTTGTGCATCTGGCTTTACATGAGTACAGCGAAATCAAACCCAGGCCATCAGGCTTGGCAAGCAAGCACCTTAACTGCTGAGTCATTTCTCCAGCCCTGAATTAAATATTTCTAAGTATGAATTCTGCTATCTCAAGAATCTTCTTAAAGATGGTTATCACATATGTAAGCATCCACACAAGAATAAACTACTACAGCCTTTAAGAGGAATGCTTGAGTCTCAGAAACTCCTATGGCAGATGGAAAGTGACTGCCTCTTCTGTTCCTGAAGGACAGAACAAACACTTCCATTTTTTACTAGTATTTGAAAAAAAGGAATTAATCTTCACCCAAAAGTTAATTGATCATAAAGAAGTAATTCCTATAATTAGGATAGAAAAATAAAAATAAACATTGAAGTATGTTACTTGGCAGTGTCATGATGTGATTGGAAATGGTTGCCAAGCTCTATTTATTTTTTTTAAAGTTCTTTTCCATAGCAATTGGGAAGCCTGTCTCTACCAGGAGAAAAGAGCTTTAAGTTGCAATCATCTGTGAATTGGGTTATAGGGGATTTAATTTATTAAGTATTATGAGAGATTTTTGGTTCATATTAAAAGTTAACCATGACCGTAGTCCATCATTGATCTGGGAAAGAGTGTCAGGTTTCCTAAAGCCCCAAAGCTACCTTCACTTTAGGAAAAAAAAATGATGCATTTAGCAATTCAGCTCACACTGCAGAATATTAGAACTGGAAAGTAGGCAAGAAGAATATTAGAACTGGAAAGTAGGCAAGAAGTGACAGCAAATAACCAAGTCTATAAACACAGGCAGTTTTAGGCCCCTGCCCCTTCACATTTACTGCACAATGAACTCAGCTATCTTTGTTAATAATTAATTAGATAATGAAGTACAAACACTCCTTTGCTGGAGGGGTTAATGAGTCAGTTCTGCTCTTAGAGGGTCATGGGACATCTCAGTGATATATATTCCACAAATCTGAAGTTGTAAATCTATAGAGCTAAATTTCTGTTTGGAAATCAAAGATTCTGCCAAGCTGAGAGTATAGACTCATAAGAGAGCTAGTACCTAGCTTGCATGTAGACCATATTTGTTTTATATTTTAATGACTATTGTTTTGAAGAAGCATGTGAAATATAAATAAAATACTCTATGGATTGAGGAGAGAGGGTTTCCCCAGCCTCTCACAATGCATCACTTATACTGTTTTCCAGGTTCACACATTTTGTAAGGTCAATCTTTTATTTTGAGTATCCTGTTTTCATATCACCTCAAAGGACCTTTGATTATAGGTTGCACTGAATATTTGCAGCTAGACATTGGTCTACTAGTGGACATAGATTGAACACTTAACATTTCATTCATCTTTTTCTTCCTTCTTAATCTCATCATTAAGCTCTTAATATGTAACAGGAGTAAGGTAAACCATACCCTAATTACATCCATAGATCTGACTTTGGAAAGTCAGGCAAGTTCACTGCCAACTGTAATTCAGTGCAGTGGGTACCACAGTAAATTGATGAAAAAGATATAGTGAAAGTTTACAGGAATGAAACTAACTGGATATGATGATATTAGGGAATTTACCCAAAGGGAGTTCATTTAATCATGAAGTGATTGCATATAATGCTTTTATAAGGCAGACAAATGTTCAGATGGGGAAACATGTACAATAAAAGTAAATGCAATACAAATACCAGAATCAGTAGGTATAAAAAGATGTAAGTTTTAGCATTGCTGTAGTATACAAACTACACTAATGACATATATACCATACAATACACATATTATGATGTTATGTTTACCTTACAATATTTTGAAATAATTGCTTTAGCATTTTGGAAGCCTTTGACATCATAGTTGTAAAAAAATAGTGATTGTATGGTGAGATTATTTTCAATTAAGTTCTTATTTTTCCACTCATTCAAAAGTTAAGTAGTGATTAGTAATGACTTATGCAAGTGTATACCATCATTATGATATTATATTTTTATATGATAGAAACAATCTATAGTTTCTATAGGAGGCATGCAGTGGGATCTTCCCATTGAGAAATAAAAGGAGAGTGTTACTCTAGTCCACTGAGCGAGAGATAGGACAGAAAATCCCTCTTTGAAGGAGGGATGTTTTCAGCATGACTCAGCATATTAAGTGTTGGCGTGTGTGTATGTGTGTGTGGGGGTATTCAAAAATACATGTGTTATCTGGTAATAAGAATGAAAATATATTAATTTGATTATATATTCATTTAATTATGAATGTATTTGATAACTATCAACCAGTAGGACTTTAACTACTTGCTACTCATGGCGTTATACATTAAAATAAAAGGTAAGAAAAAGTTTCTAACTTTAAATAACTACACGGAATTATTTGAACTTGATTTCATTCCAAGCTGAAATGTTCTTTGCCATATGAGGGACTCAAGTATTAACCAATTTGTTGAAATAAATTCACATCACATTTTTCATAATTGCTGCATAGAAAGCCAAATGGTTAAGGGTGGGAAGAAAGAGTGATGATTCCACAGGTAGGGGGGCAGAGAAAGATGTCTATTGCTTTTTATGAATTTTTATAAAAGTTCAATAGGAATTAAACTCTTTTTCTCAAAGCACACTGTGGAGGATTATGAGGGACAAGACTAAGTGGTGTTGGACTTGACACTTTATATATTATTTAATATATAAATATATATTTAATATATAAATATATAAATATATAATATATAAACATTTAATAGTTTTATCCAGAGGACAAAACCAGTAACACACTACCATTATTTCCCATCTAGTTTATTTTATTTCTCAATGGGCAGATTCCACTGCATGCCTCCTATTGAATTGAGGTTCTATTGTTTCACAGTGGATGTGTGAAAACAAATTACATCTTAGTTTTCAGCGTCACACAATGAAGAGAAGAAATATGAGAACAGCACACCCTAGATAAAATTGCCTTTCACTACAGGTCAATGTTTATCAACTGAGGTTGATTTTATCTCCTAGATTTTTGTCATCACCACGGGACAAATTCCGGTGTCAAGAATGAATTTTGCGGCATCTAGAAGCAATGTTGCTTAATAGCTTTGAGTGTTGAAGATAACTATCTTTCAGCAATAAAATATTACCCTAATGGCCACAGGGCCATGTTAAAAACTGGCAGGATAAGAAAAGCACAAAATAAGTAGGGAAATATGCCTCCCATTTATCCAAATCATTTTAAACATAGAACAATTTTTAATCTCATAGTTTTCTTAATGATTCCTTTTGAATGATAGAGTGCTTAGAGTATACTAATAATAAGTCCAGTAAAACATATACAGTAATTACAGCTGAATTATTATAGCAAACGATAGAGTGCTCCTATTTTAAATCTTAATGACATAAATTTGAGACCCAAATAGTCTGTTCTTTGTGTCTATTCCTTGGATCTGTCATTAGTACTTACCTCATTTGCGTTTTAACATCAAATGAGTCTATGAAATAATTTCTCCAAAATAAACAGCTTTATCAAGAAAAACTGATATAAAAAAATCAAAATTTCATTTTGGTAGAATTGAAAAACTGCTACTAAAGGTGCCAGGATATAATTGGTCAGTTCCCCCCCCCC
>PVHP010008995.1:0-51647 GCA_004024765.1 Zapus hudsonius
GAAAAAAGGAAGGAAGAAAGAAAGAAAGAAAGAAAAGAAAAAAAAAAGATAGGAGGCATTGTCCTCTGGCCTCTACACACATGCATCCATGTACACATCTACTTCTATGCACATACATCTGCACACACACACACACACACACACACACACACACACACACACACAGAAAGAGATAAGGAGGCTGAGCTTTGCAGGAGAGTGAGAGCGAAGGGCGAAGTTGCAGGGCCTTTGTTGGCCCTACAGGGATTCCAAGCTGGGGTGGCTCTGCACACTTATCCCGGGGGAGGTAAGGGTGATGAGGCTTTGTCTTTCGCATGCGCCTATTTTTGCAGGCAGAATACCCCCAGAGGAAAGGGTGTCATCTTGAGCAAGACTGTCCTTTGGCAGAAGGCAATTCCTAAGAGTGATTCAGATCTAAGCAGTCAGCAGCTAATGCCCCCTGCGGCTGGGGAAATGAAGGCCTGGGTCCCTCGGGAGCCAGCTGGACGGCCACCATGACATTGCCAAAGAGAACCACTCCCTCCTCCCACGGTACACCGAGGCAGGCTGCCATGAACAACACTTCCATTTCCTCCAGGGGAACCCGTCTGGCTGATGCCGAGGTCCATGTGATAACTTAATGCTCTATTTGGAGAAGGGAGAAGAACCCTAGAGGGCATCTTGGGATGAGCTGGGTGCTCCCCCACTCCATCCAGCCAGTCCTGAGGAAGATGCAAAGGTGTAATACGCATTGTGCACCCTGGGCTCCACAGGAGCACCCCAAGATCCAGGCTTGGCTGTGTAAGAGGGGGAACGTCAGAAGGAAACACCCACGCATTGGCAAAGCTTGTCAAGGCTGGAGTCGTGCCTTTGGAAATTTAGTGATTTTTCAGCCAAAAGAAGTGCGTCAGATAAAATGACACTCCCAGGATCAACATCCTCTGGGGAAGAAGAAACCTAAATCAGGACATTGTGGGTTTCCTCGACTAGGTGGGACACTCTGTGGTCAGGATGTGGCGCAGGCTGGCTTCGTGGGTCACATCAGCCTTCATGCAGCCGCTCTCCTAAGCCACCTCCTTTTGGCCTAATGCAATGGTTTTTGCTGCTCTGTATTGTTCTCTAAGTTACGAGAATTGTCTCCCTGCCTTGAATTCCAGGCTTCCAAAGCATTACTTTACTTAAAATGTGGATTTTTCAACTCTCTTAGCGAGCTGTCCCTTCCTCCTGCTCTCCCCGCCTCCCACACAGGATGGCTGCTCCTAGAACCAAGACCCATTTCATTGTCTTTAAGCAGAAGGATGGGAAGGTAAATCCAGCATTTCCGTTACCTTTCTAAGAATGAGCTCCTACAGTGGAGGAGAAAGGGAAGGCTGCCGTTAGTTTTCAAGGCCTGACCCTGACTGGAAGGCATGGAGTCTCTGGAGCCTCCATGAAGGGTCAGGGAAGAGGGAGTGCTCGGTCAGCATTCCATGGCTGCAGGCCTGTGGGCTTGGGCAGAGTCAAACACTCTTTGGTTTGGAACTCAGTGGCTCCTAAAACTCGCTTCCATGAGTCCCCGTGTGCCACCCATACAGTTCTGTGAGGTAGGGCTGTAAGGGTTTTTATTTTACCAGCACAGAGAATTTCAAGTCCCACACTTGGGGAAGGATGGAGCTGGGTTTGGGGCCGGGCATCCAGCACAGTAACCAATAATGTTCAGAGCTGCTTCCCTGCACTGTGAACCCGGTCTACAGTGACCTCATGGAGTAACGAGTGGATGTCCTAATCATTGGCCACAATACCACAAGGCAGTGACAAGCCGTGGAGCCTGATCACTGGATAAGTGACACCAGTTGATGAGCTGAGGAAACTACATGGGTGGGATGTGAGTGGGCTTTTCACCCTCAATGGAGAACATGCCTAGAACATTCCCAAGCCCAAGGAGAGCTCAGGCCATAAAAACGACCTTTCTAGAAAAATGTAAATGACAAAATATGAAATTCAGTGTGATGTCTGATTTTTAAATTGTACCAAGTAGACAATGCTCTGTCCTTCCTCGGCGGATTCATGCTCCATGGCTGCAATGGCAACTTACTACAGATTTGCTGGTTCAAAACAACAGAATTTATTTTCTCACAGTTATGGAGGTATATTGCATGACATTTCTTGAAAAGACATGAAAAATGTCTGTTTTTAAAATGTGGGTGCTGAGGATTGAACTCGGATCCTTAAAGCACTTTAACCTGCTGACCCATTGCTTTAGCCCTACAAGAATTTATGCACCCCAGATCTGACACCAAAGATGGATCCATGAAAGTATTCCACCCAAGTCTAGCTTGGTGAACCAATGAGTTTCACTGAGATTACTTAAAGGAGCAAGGATGACTCAAAGTCAGTTGCATGACTAACAAGCCCACCTTGGCATGAGAGACAACCTGTGAAGTCCCTGGTGCTCCCTGCACATCTTGGAGGCAGCTTTACTGAAGACAGATACTACTTACTGCTTTTCTAACTTTGGGGAGAGTCCTTGTGAGCTTTGTAATTTTCTAAGTTTCTTCAGCCGTGTACATTTCATTTCATTAGGACAGTGTTTCAATTCCAAGGAGTCTAAAATCACACTTTTCGAAGACTTTAAGTCAGGCTGTGGTGGATGTGACTTCTGCCCACCCATCCTGAGGCTGGTGCTTCCGCACATGGCCCAGGCTGGAGGTTGATGGGGAACTTACTCTGATCATTATTCTTTCCTGCCCCCAGCTTCTGCTGGGGGCCTTTTTTGGGAAGCGCACATGCATCCATGCATCAGGGGTTCACATCATTCTGCAAGTGGTATAATTCAAGGGCAGCTTGTCGATTCTCCAGGTGGCAACCACATTTAGGTCCCAATGTCTCTAAACCTCTCAGAGAAAACTCTCAAGGTGCTAAGGATCTAAGAGTATGTCAGGCCCCATTTTGTTGGCAGCTTGTTATAGGTACATGGTGAGGAAGTAGATACTCTGTTCTGATGAAGCAGATGAACATGGGTTTTTAAGAGAATCCCTGAACAAAATCCAAAAACCCTGACTTGCAAAAAGATAAAAGCCCTGACTTATGCTGGCTCACCAGAAGGTTGGCTGTCCCACACAAAACAAAGTAACCAATTCTTTGTTTAACTCATCAGCCTATCAGAAGCCTTCAGCATACAAACTAGCCAATGCTTTGCTAAGCTCTTCAGCCTATAAGGAGCAACCTACACACATTCCTAGTAGCATCCCATTCACCCCAACTTGATACTTATTTTTACATCCTCAATGTTACAAAAAGCCCTGGTCCAAGTCAGGAGGTGCCAGAGGCTCCCTTCTCCACAGGATGCTCTTCTGCTTCACTTTCACTTAATGCTTCACTTTCACTTCACTTTCTTTTCTAAAAAGCTCTTGCTAAACTTGCTCTTTTGATGTGTCTGCACTTGCATTCTTCCTTGGTTGCTTAACAAGTAACTCAGAAACCGCGGGCTAGAGGAGCTGTAGTGACCATTGAGTTTATGGCACTCTAACCCCTAAGCTAAGCCCATTCAGGGCTGAAAATGGCTCTCTCAAAACCTGCAACAAAGACTGTGCCCCAGGGTCCTTTTAGAGTTTCCTTTCTCTTGGCTTAAGGTAAGTAGGAAGGGCCCTTCTTCAAGGGGGAGAAAAATGTAGACTACATTGTGGTGTTTTGTATGTAAATGTACCACACAGCCTCAGGAATTTTTGATTAAGCTTCCTACTTAGTTCCCAGGTGGTAAAGTCTTTGGGAGGGGGAGCCTTTCTGGAAGAGGTGTTTTGCTTGGGGCAGATCCTAAGTCCAGTCCATTGTGTGTCCAGAGGTAGCTTGTGCTGGCTGCTGTCCTCTCTCTTCTGTGGATACATGATGAGGTGAGCCAGCCTCTCCACAATTGTAATGGGGTGAGCTGGGGGTTAGAATGTAGATAATGTCCAGCAAAATTCTAATGCACCCCAAAATTTGAGTAGTACCGGATTCTTGTCTACAAAGCTAAAGATTAAAATCATAGACAACAAGATAATGAGGTATAGTGGGAGGTTTTATTATTTAAGGGAACATGGGCAGTTACAGAGTTCTCCAGCCACAAGTGTGGGGAAAACATGTGTCAGAGAGTTTAACAGAACTTATGCTGTTCAGCTAAACAAGCAGCAGAAGAAAAGATAACAGAGGGCTCCCATCATGAGAAGGAGAGGTTCATGAGGGAAAAAATCTGGAGCCTTCCCCTACCCCATAATGGCTGGGGTGGGGTAGGCCTTACCTTCCTAAGGCCGGGAGATTAGATTCAGAGGTCCTTCTGCTAGCCTGGCATGTGGGGGAGAGAGTGCTTTTTTCTAGGAAAGTTAACTGAAGTTTTCCCCAGGTGAGTCAGAGAGACAGCTGATTGGTTCATATCTGACCAATCAGTTTTAGCACCTAGGTGTTAGCTCTAGATAGACACCTCCCACTCAAGGGAGGGTGTCTCTGGAGCTGCCTGGCCCGTCACACAATGATGATGCTGCCCTTCAAAACTGTAAGCCTAAAATAGACCCTTTTCTTTCCTAAGCTGCTTTTGGTCAGGTGTTTTGTCCCAGCAACAAGAAGGTATGTACAACATGCATCAATAGCTCTCAGTAAACACTTCCCTCTACTGGATATCAGGTGGCTGACGGCCTGGGTGCTGTGATTGGGTATCATGGTGTAGGCAGATGTGACCTCCCATTCTCTCAGCGTGTCCTGTGCAGAATGTCATTCAGGTAGGCTTGGCACCTACTAGTTTATTATTCTGGGACACAGGACCACTGTGAATTATTTCAGTGTATCTGAGAAGGCATTCAGTAAGGTTGTGGGGACTCTTTCCCATTCTTCACATAAACAATTCTATAAAACTTTTAGGTGTAACAAAATGGCTTCTGTATTTCTGCTTTGGTAACTATATAAGATAGTTACTGATGAATAGAAGAACAAGAGAAATACTAGAAATGGAATTAATTAGCAAACATGCGGCCTTTGTCTACAGGTGCAAAGGATGAGAGGCTTGGCTGAGAACAAGACCTCTTGACAGTTATCCTGAAGCCTGTTTAGAGTTGGAGCTACAATCCACTTTGCTGTACCCTTACTGTAGGCAACCCTGCGATCACCAAGATTTAATGTAACCACTTTTACCCTCCTGGTTGGCAAACCCACAACCACCAGGAGCTCAGCTTTTGTTCAAATTGTTGCTATACTCCCATGTGAATAAATCCTAGTTCGTTCACCTTTAGTTGTCTGAACTTTCCATTGTTCAGGTGGATAGACAAGTATCCAAGAAAAAGAAAGTACCATTTCTTTACCTCCTGCTCAGCCCCTCTCTCTGCCTCAGGTGCTTCATGACCGTGCCGTCTTTAGCACGAGAGATGGTCCAGGGACCTTAGTCTTGCAGCCAGACCCTCTGTGAGGGTCTCAAGTGGAACACAGAATCTTACTCAGTTTAATGGAAGAGACCTTCATGAAGGGATTGTTTATAGATGTCAAGGGTTCCTACAGTGACTAGGGTTGAGATTAGCACAGAAGCCAACATCTTATAAATTTAAAGTAGAAAAGGTGAAGGTGAAGAGGAGACCAGAAGCTGAGAGAGAGAGAGAGAGAGAGAGAGAGAGAGAGAGAGAGAGAGAGAGAGACCCAGAAGGCACCATGGCTTGGCACATACAGTAAATGTTTTTGTGTCCCTGTCACTTCCCCTCAGCCCCTGCTCCAATTTCATCTGCAGCTGCAGTCTCGCCCTGACAGCTTCCCACCTACAGGGAGGCAAGTGTCTTTCTGATTTATTTCTAAGGCCTTCTCTGAAGCTGCACCTGCTTGCCTTGTTTGAAAACACAACCAGAAATCCAGGGAGACTCAATACCCTTGGGGCACTCGGAGAACACAGGGTGGGGTGCCAAAATGAGTGGATAAGCACATAGTCTTCCATTTCTTGTTTGGAAATTCCAAGCAGTATTTTGTAGTTTCTCAGAGAACTCCCAGAGGCAAATTCCAGTTGTCCCTAACAGTGATCTCAATGACATATTTTGTTCTGTTGTGACAAGAGCCTTCTATGTAGCCTTGGTTGGTCTGTTACTATGTAGTCCAGGCTAGCCTCAAACAGCCACCTTCCTACTTCAGCCTTCCAAATTTGGATTACAGGTACACACACTATGCCCTGCTCAATGGCATTCTTATAGATACTTTTCTCCCATTGTTGTCTGACCGTCCTTATTTTGCAAGTCTTGGAATAATATTCTAAATAAATTTCTGGAACCCCAGTCCTTGCCTCTGACTCTTTTTATTAGAGAGCCCTTCTAAGATGTCAATCATCATAGCCACAACCAGAATAATACCCCCGAAACAAGAAGACATGTCTCTGTATATTTCCCCCTCACTCTGCAAACTGCTTTCCTCTTACTGGTTCAAGACTAGGAGACAGCCTTTGGGAGGGAGGATCATTGGGAAAAGGATGGCATGAGATAAACATCACCTCCTGGCCAACATCAGGTGGACAACAGCATCAGCAGAGTGTGCCAAACACTGGCAAGGGACAGCTGGAAATAATACCCATAAGTCTATCTTCACTCAATAACACATCTCCAGGAGCCTCCAATTTCCAAGCTGCCACTAGCTGGGGACCAGGGGATTCAGAACCCCTGAGTTTATGGGAGACACTTAATTCAAACCACCACACCCCCTCCCAACAACCATTACCTGTTATCCCTTTGAGAGAGGGATGTACTCATGAGTCCCTTCTAGCTGCAATGGATGTTGACTGGGTCTCTTAAATACAGGTCTTCTGTAAGTAACTACAACTACTGTGAGTTCATGAGTGCCATGGTCACACTATACACAGACCAGAGTTCCACAGCCTTCCTCCCCATCCCATAGCTCTTATTTCCTTTCTGTCCTCTCCTCTGTAATGCTCCTTGAGCCTTGGAGGCATGGTACAGATGCCCCATCTAGAGCTCAGTATTCAAGAGTCATGTATTTTCAGCACTTTGACCAGTTATGAGTCTTTACATTAACCACCTCCTATTACAGAAAAATGAAAAACAGCAATGGAAAAAAAAAAAGCTTTTCTCACCAAGCCTGTTAGCAACACTAATTTGTGGGTATAAATATAAATATTTAAAAGTTCAATAATATATCGACTTAGCAAAACAATAGTTGATCTCCTTCTCAAGGCCTAGAGTCTCCATGTGCTTTTGATCTGATCTACAGTACTGGGCATGAATTCTTCTTGTGGAATGGGCCTCAAGTTTAATCACAAGTGGTTGCTTACCCCCATGACAGTCATACCACTATTGCACCAGTGGGCACAGCTTGCTTAACAAGTCATTATTGTAGTATCCAGTGTCGACCTTTGGGTGAGACTGCTGAGAAGTATTCTCCCCTCACACCCTGCATAGCACCTTCTGGCATGATGAAAACACCTTCTGGCATTATGGAAACTAGCTTGCAGGTAGTGAGCTTCTAGCTCAGTTCCAGCTTGATCTCTCTGTCCTGCAACCAAAGGGTCCCTAGCAATAAGGTCTGACCATTTAGTTCTGAGGAGCAGCCAAGAGCAATGACAGTAGCCTAATTTATTTTGATGTCCTCTAGGGATTCCATTATATGACCTCCACACAGGAATCACACATCGGGCTCATGTCTCTCGAGGCAGAAATAATATGATGGGAGCATAGAACTTGATCTGTACAATGACATCAGCAGCAAAGCCTGCCATAAAGGGTTGAGGTCAATACAGACAGCAGGTGAGTCTCTATACAGCTTTTCAATAGTCTTGCTGCAGGGGAGGGTGACGAGGATGCGCTCCTTTCCAGGCGAGTGGGCCCCTCTGGGAGCCGGTATCTCCCTTTCACGAAGCAATTTAAGACAGACATGATGCATTCAAAATGATTTCTTCCAGGTTGTTCATCATTTCCTTTTACTATTTTATATTTTATAATTTTTATTTTAAAATAAAAAATGAAATAAAATCATGTATTACCAAATGTCTTCTTTGTGGAGCTCAAGGTATTCCATAAAATCATTTTAAGCTTTGCTGGCTTTGTTTGGCTGGTCACACAGAATGTTTAATGGGCTTTTCTCTGGTGTTATTTTGTGGGAATGGTGCCAGAGACCACCAGGAAGTCAGCACATATATGAACTGCATTTCCTTGTATTACTCGCTAACAGTGGCCAATTGATAGATTTGCCCTTTACCTCAAAAATCATCCAGTTCATTTTCTCTGTCGTTATTTGATTGTTTGAGAGTTCAGACAGCTAGACAGGATAGAAAGTTGATCAAGGTCTCATAGCCAATAAATAACATGCTGGTAGCCCAGAATGCATTGTTTTGATCTCTTATCTAGCTGCTTCTGACATTCCTCATTTAACTGACTGCATTATCCTGTCATCCACAGGCCTGTGATTCAAATCACTCCTGGTTTGAGAGGAATTGTGCCTCCTTGTATTGATATGTTGAAGTCCTCACCTGTAATATCTCAGAAGGTGACTGCATTTGATGACAGAGTCGTTGTAAGAGTAATTAAGTTAAAGTCATTAGAATTGGCCATAATCCAATATGACTGTAAGAGGAGAAAATTGGGACAGACATGCTCAGAAGGAAGGCCATGTGAGGACCAAGGGAGAAGATGGCTATCCATAAGAAAGACACCTCAGGGGAAGGCAACCCTGCCAACTCTTTAATCTGGGACTTAAAGCTTCCGGGGTGTGTCTGTGATGGTGTCTCCAGAGAGGTTTAACTGATGAAAGAATACCGACCCTGACTGTAAGAAACACCATCCCTGTGCTGCAATCCAGGGACCAATTAAGAAGGCAAAGACAACCTGGGTACTAGCATTCATCTTTCTCTGCTTCCTGATGGGGGCACACGACCCACAATGCCTTTCTCCCTATGATGGACTTGAACTACCAACCAAAATAAATTCTTCCTTCCTTAATTTGATTTAGTCAGATATTTTGTCACAAAATATGACAAAAGTTGTATTGTTAGGCTATAAAAAGGCAGTAGAAATTTGGTATAATGGATTTCTTTTTAATTCCAGTGGGAACAGAAAAAATGAACACTTAATTTTTCCTCATTGTTAACACTAGATATATTTTGATTAGTGCAGACATCTACTTACTTCTCTTGTGAGAAAGACCACTTCATTAATTAGCATGTAGGAAGCTGTCTTATTAAGCCAGCCAAAGAAATAATTGCTTCCTGCTTCCTGCAAATGCAAGCTTCAGTCATGCTAAGAACACCCCAGAAACTTCTAACTATCCTAGCAAATCTTGACTTTGCTGCAAAGAAATCCAAATGTTTCTTGTTAAAAGAGGCAGAAAAGAAAAGTATGCTGTTATTCACACAAAAAAGAAGTGTGACTCTCCCCTCTCAGGAATGGGAAGTTTCTGGGCGAACCCCCAAGAACAGCAGTGCCTACAACCAATACTGCTTTATTTTCAGAGATCTCATGTCAGAATCTCCATGTTTGCAATGCACTTTGTGTTCATGATGTCCATTTCTTCCATCAGGTGAGAGGACTCCAGAGAGACAAGGTGGAAAGACAATTTCAAATTTATGACCACTGACTGTCAGAGTTCTATTTACATAAAGCACTTGAAGTTGACCTCATTGAGTTATTAACATGATTACAGATCCTGAAAATGTCCCTGAGCCTAAAAAGGAAAAACTAAATTCAGCTTACAAACAACAACAACAACAACAACAAAAACAATCCCTGCTTTTTATTGTCTGCTTTCCCTTTCTTCCCTCTTCTCTCTTGGTTTTCAGGAAGAGGCAGATGACCTAGGAAAGCTCATCTAACCTTTTTTTTTGTTTTGTTTTTTTTTGTTTTGTTTTGTTTTGAGGTAGGGTCTCACTCTAGCTCAGGCTGACCTGGAATTCACTATGTAGTCTCAGGGAGGCCTTGAACTCATGGTGATCCTCCTACCTCTGCCTCCCGAGTGCTGGGATTAAAGGTGTGCGCCACCCCCACTGGCTTTCATCTTACTTTTGACGCTAGGTCTTAAACATTGAATTGAGAATCCTGGCTGATGGTCCATGGACGTTTGGTGTTCACTGGAACAGGCCTAATGGAGACAGGGGAAACGCTGTAAAGGCTGAAAGGAGTCTGCATAGCGTGGTATTAACAGATCAGAGCCATTTCTCCACTCAGTGCTGGCAGCGGTGATGGTGTGGAGGGGAACACCATCCTAGAGGCAGCCTCTGGACCTCTGGACCCCACACATGGCAGGAACTTGGTAAATACTGAGTTATTAAGTCCTGATGTTTGCTGTCTGGTGCTACTTGTGTCTTGGGAGAAAAGATGTGCTTCCAATAAACCCAGTCACAGAGGTAGTCAGACTTGTGGACAGAGGATTCACCAACAGAATGAATGATCCACCACAGAACAGCCTGTCCTTCTCTTTCCTCTCTTCCTCCCTGACTTTCCACCTTCCCCAGACCAACGGCTCTGGAGTGTCAGGGGCTCCAAAATGCTCTTAAGAAGACAAAATGACATCGGGTCTGGCTCTCAGGCTCAGATCTCCATGTGTTTCCTGTTTCCTCAACATAACATGAGGTAGGGCTGGCAGGCCCAAATCTCCCTTGGATGAACCAAGGCAGGGAACCCACTTACCAGACCAGAAACAGCACATGAATAGAGCCTGTACTTTCTGCACACCAGTCCTAGGATGAAGAAGGGACACGGGAGGGGCATCCTAAAACAAGCAAAAGCCCAACACCCCTTTTCCCTATTGGGACCCCTTCCTATCCCCAAAGGAGTTTTTCTACCAATAAACTACCTCTATCTTACTACATCTGTCTTCTAGTCTCTTCATTCCTGAAGGCACAGATAAGTGCTAAATAAATGACAAACATGGCCATAAACAACTCCTTCTCCATGGGATGTGATCCAAGCTGTGTTCCCTGGTATGTAAGATCTCGATAGTTTTAGCTTGAACTTAAGGAATTCCAAGTTAAACATCCTTGGCAGTGATTGCATACATACAGAAAAAGTTTCAATCTTGGGTTTCATGCTGTTCTGCAGTGGTTTGTCCAAATGAACCTTTGTGAACTGGTGGCCACCCAGTTTCACAGGGATCCTCTTGCCTAAAAATGTACTTGGGAAGACCATGTCCTCAAGAATCACACCCTGTATGGCTGTCAGAGTGCAGACCTAACAGGATAAACATTAGACATTACTGCATGAGCTGTGACATAGCCATGGTCATGGGGACAGATGCCCACGAATGACACTGATACCAGTGTACCAGAGGCCTCCTCTTACATTGTGGTGACAGTGTCAGTGATAGCACCATCTGAGGCCTAGAGCCTCCACCTGGATGTTCTGGTCTCCAGACCTCTGAGAAAGAACACTTCTGCTGTGCATAAGCTACCCAGTTTACTGTGGTGTGTTGTTAATGGCCCAGACAGACTTGTGTGGTAGTATGTGGAATGTCTCCCATGGTCTCATGTGTTTTGAATACACAGTCCCCATCTGGTGGCAGTTTGGTAGGTGCAGCCTTTCTGGAGCAGGTGTGTTGCCGGGGGCAGGTGTATGGGTGTTATAGCCCAGTTCCCCCTTCCTTGACGGAGATCAGCTCACTTTTGTTGCTTTCTGCGAGCTGCTGTGGCCAGATGTGATGTCTAGCCTCTGCTCTACCATCCTTTCCCTGCTATGGTGATGCTTACCCTGGAGACTGTAAGCCAAAATAAAAGCCTTTCCTCCCATCAGCTGCTTCTGGTCAGGTGCTTTGTCCCAACAATGAGAACAGAACTACAATAACTAGTATTGATTTTTAAAAAACCCACAGCACCCCAAATACATAGTTAATGGGCCAATGCTATGTACTTTTGCTTTTTCCTAACTAAATATTTATATGGGCCCAAAATTTACTCGTATACCTGACTAAACAATGTGTCACAGACTTGAGACTCTGTCTTTTATTAAGCCAGTCATTAAGGGGATTTACAAAATGTAAGAAACACTATTATAATTATCTTTCTGTTTTAGGAGATAGTTTACAAAAATATTTTGTTTTAGTTTCTAATTGGTTATCTAGCATCTGTATATCTAATCTAAATTTATTTATCTCCCACATAAATAAGGCTCGTAGTGGCTTCTATAATTTCGTAGAGTACAAAGCCGGGTGTGGTGGCACACACCTATAATTCCAGAATTGAAGAGGTGGAGGCAGGGGGATGAGAGTTCAAGACCAGCCTGGACTACATCATGAGACTCTTCCTCAATTAAAACAAAGTGTGTGTGTATGGGGGAGGAAGTATACCAACAAGTGAGAATTACTATCTTAGAGTTAATAGTCTAATAGTTTCAAGAAAGCGGTCTAGTAAGCTAAATAAGGAAAACACCTTTTTCTTGAGTTTCTGCAGCCCTTTCAGTATGTATTGCTCATCTGTCATTTGACATTTCATATCTCTATTTTTTAAAATCTATGGTATGCCCAAGCTTCACACAGGCCAGAATCCTGTCTGACTGCCTTTGGGGGAGATATGAGTGAAGTAGACAATGCCCGTTATGTTGCATATAGCAGAGCGTCCTGTTGCTAACAGCATTGTCGTGATGTTCCTTTGCAAATATGAGAGTCTCACTAACTTACAAACACTTCTGGAATAGTCCTCGGAATTAATGAGAAACCAGAATTCATAATGTATGTATATATCTTTGTAATTCACATTTATATATTTTCTCTTGATATATTCATACTAATGCTTTTCCTTAAGGCAAGAGTAACACAGAATAGTAAAAAAATACAATATATCTCTCTGTAAACACACACACGCATATATATCTATATCTATATCTATATCTATATATATATATATATTCTGGTTGCTTTCAAACCTTAAAGACATTAAAAAGGACCAACAATTGTATAGTGTTGAAATAATAGTGATGACTGTCAATGTTGTGTATTGCCTTATCAGCTTATATCATCCATATAAAGCTAGAATTTTATACAGAATTTCGATTGTATACAGATGCTTTTGGATCTACAAGGGAACTTTGGCCCCACAAAGCCATCATAAATTGAAAATTGCATAAGTCAAACCTGCATGTGATGCCCTGAGTCACTGAACTTGACAGCTGAGCAGTACAGCACACGGTAGAGTATGTGTTGTTTGCCTTCAGAATTGCACATTCGGCCGGAATCTGTGGCTTTCTGCCACTGCCCAGCCTTGCAGGAAATGCTCTTAGTGTATATTGCTAGCTCAGGAAAGAAGAAACCTCAACATCTAAGTTCAAAATTCACAATATTATTTGCACACTTTTATGAATTTTTTAAAAATCACAAATTGAGCCAGTGTAAGTTGGAGACTATTTATATAGTTTTATATATTCCTCATGGATTGAACAGACATTTGAAAACATCAGTTTTAGTAATGCTGCTGTTTCAATGGTACATATTTAGGCTGTCTGGTGATTTGTCATTTTTATCAGTAATATCGTAGTGAACATTGTGATGACTGATTTTACATGTCAACTTGACCTGGCTAAGGGATGCCCAGGCTGGTTAAACATTGGTGCTGGGAGTGTCTGTCAAGATCTTTCTGGAAAAGACTGAGTAAAGAAGATGACTTCATTCTCACCAATTTAAGTGGCATCTTCCATTATGTTGAGGAGGATATAGAACCAAAGGGCAGAGAAAGTATGGCTTTGCTTCCTTGATCTTCAGCTAGAACCTCCATGGAGCCTTTGGCCCAGGCTTCAGAGCTCTGGGTTTTATGGTCTTCAGATTCAGAATTGCAGCACCATTGCCTCTCCTAATTCTGGGCTTTACCACAGCAGCCTTCCTGGCCTCCAGCTTGCAGATGGCAGAGAGTGAGCTTTGCAAACCTCCATAGTTGTGTGAGTGAATTCTTCACCATGAATCTCTTTGTGTGTCTATTTATATCCTATTGGTTCTGTTTCTCTGGAGAACCTTGTTTAAAACAAACTCTAAAATTAAACAGTAGATGACTTATTTCTAGAAGTGGGATTAATGAATCAACAGGAATTAATAACTGCAATAAATTTAAATTTCGGTTACATGAAAAATGATATGCCCAACTACCAGCGAACATGGAAAGTTCACCAATTAGAAACAAGCCAATTAGAAATTTCCATTATGTAAAGGTCATTTCTAACAAATTTTGGGAAAAGGTGAAAGTGTTCTGGATCTTTCTGCCTAACTCTCCCTGTCCCTTGTTTAGTACCTTCCTACCCCTCCCAATCTCTGCCACTTGAGTACTGAGAGGTGGCTATGTAAACTTGGACCATATATATATATATATATATATATCACAAGCCACAGACACCAAGATTGGCTAATTTACACTGAAGTAAATGCATTAAAATATGGAGTTATTCTAAATATTACCATAGCATTGAAAAGTGACAGTGAGTGTACCACACTGAGACATCTCTATCACACCCTCCAAGGCTCAGAAGAGTTATGGAAAAGTTGGTGGAAAGAAAGTAAGAGCCAGATTAAGGGAAGGACTGCTTACAACGCTGTCTTTCAAACACAAAATGGCCTTGATATTCATGACCTCACAGTGCCTGACACTACCTATACAAGACCTTCATAATAGGAGGAAAAGATGATGACATCACAATAGAAGAAAGAGTAATTGGAAAGAGGAAGGGATTCAATGGAGGGGGGAGTTGGGGGGAGAAGTAGAGGTGGTGGGAGGGAATTATGGTTTATTGTCTACTTACAGAAGTTGTCAAAAAGTTAAAACCACTATAGTTCTTTGATTCAGGTGTCTCCCATAAACTTAATGCGTTCCTGAAGGCTCCATCCCCAGCTGAGCTGTTTTGGAATTGGAACCTTATTGGAGGTGTATTGATGGGGGCGGGCTTATGGGGGTTATAGCCAGCTTCCCCTTGCCAGTGTTTGGCACACCTTCCTGTGGCTGTTTGCAATGCTGTGACAGAGGTGATGTCCACCCTCTGCTCATGTCGTCATTTTCCCTTCCATGATGAAGCTTCCCCCTGAGTCCAAAAGCCAAAATAATTATTTTCCTCCACAAGCTGGTTTTTGTCAGGTTCTTTGTCACAGCAACTAGAAGGTTGACTAGAACATTCACCAAATTTTGGGGAGTTCCAAAATGCTGGGACTGGAGGCCATGTGGCTGGGATAAGCCTCCCAAATTATAGCTGATCTGACTCTGGAAGGCCTCCACTAGTTGCCCACCTTACTGGGTCTGCCATCGTCTCTGCATGCTCTGGGAAGGATTGCAGCTGGCCACCAGCTACCCAGCCATGTCCACAATAGATACTTTGTAATTGTTCTCATTGGAGCTGCAAGGGAGGTTTGGAAATGAAGACTTTGGCATTTAGAAGAAGAGTTCTGCTTCCAAGAAGATATATCTAAAGATGTTACTAAAGAATGGTTCAAGTGCTGAGCTGCCAAAAAAAAAATTCATGCTTCCCCTAGACAGAAAATCTGAAGGCCAAGTGCGTGGACATCTAGGACTTACTCTAGGAAGTAAGAGGCTGTACGGTCTTTCTGTGGACTAGACAGAGTGATGTACAGCAAGATTGTCTTGAATGGATGGATGGATGGATGGATGAGGGCTGGGTGGAGGCCATGGAGAGCAGGCTGTTGTCACAGGCGGCACTGATACTCTATCATCCTGTTCTTCTCCTGGACACTGTCACCAACAATAGAATGTAGAGGACAGGGACATGTGTTGGCCCATGGATTTTACCTTCTCTTCCATCTATTGTTTTAGGGAAATTGCTCAGGCCACATGGTTGGCTTTCTTAATTTACCAAAGGGGTGGAGAGCTCTGATTTTGGTATAATCTCTTATAAGAAAAAAAGCAATAATTCACAGAGATCAAAAAGAAAAAAAAAGATGCTTGCTTACAAAGCCTGCTGGCCTGGGTAGATCTGGGTACAATTCCCCAATACCCAGATGCATGAAGTTTAATGTGCGTTTGGAGTTTGTTTGCTGCAGCAGGAGGCCCCGGCAATGCCCATTAGTTCTCCTTCTTTCTCTCTCATTGCAAATAGATAGATAGATGATGGATATGAAAGAAAACAATGGGACTGAAGGCCTAGGCTATCTGGATGGAAATGAGAGGCCTTTTACAAGGGCTGCTATTCAGACAGACGGTCAAGCGTGGAAGCAAAAGGCATTGACTTTATTCTTTCCCCCTTTCTGTCACTCCTCTACTGCAGGCTCTTCAAGACTGGAATACTTTTTAAAGCTGAAGAATCAGATGTATATTTATACATGGGAGAGGGAGGTTTGGATGAGTAGCTGATCCTGATATTGATTTTTCAAGTCTGATTTCCATTATTGGCCAAGGGGAGTACAGACATAGATGATGTCATCTATTGGCACCTCGGAAGAATGAGAACAGGGGCTCCCTTGCTCATCCCAGCATTTGCCAAGCCTTAAAAGGACGTCTGGAGAGAGGTGGCTTGTGATAATCTCTGGCAAGTCACCTGAATGTCAGAGCTCGTGTTCCAGGACCCTGTGGGCTATTCTCTGTGAAGACATCAGGTCTCTCCCCTAGTCTATATTGGTTTGCTCCTTCCTAAATAGAGCCCTTCTAGCTGTCAACATCCCGAACACAAATTACAGTTCATTCCCACATCTGAGCTGCCATATGCTAACTCACAGCAGTCCTGGAAGAGAAAAATACAAGTCTACTTGGCTCATGGTGACACCCACGAAGTCTCACCCAGCAGCGGGGCTTGTGACTGAGAACAGCTTGCTTAGTACCAACAGTGCCCCAGTGCCATATGGAGCTGTTTTCTTAGAGTGACGCCACTCTCCTCTGGATATGGCAACTGCTGTGCCTCCCTCCCCAGGTTTCCTAGGCTGCTTGCAACCAGACCAGTCACCCTCTCAACCAGAGCTGTCATTTTTGGGTCACTGCCAATGTCCCTGCTCCTGGGAACTGACAGATGGGTCATGTCCCTTTTGCCTGAAGGTGATATAGATGCTCAGGGCTGAGAGTGTAAGTCCAACAAGTAATACAGTTAGACATGGCTTCCTAGGTCCCTTCCAGCCCTAATTTCCTTGAACTTCGCAGTGTTCAAGCACGACACGCCATCTGTAGAGAGCAAGTAATCAGTATTAATAACTGCATGTGTTGACAAGGCTGTATATGTTTAAGTCCAGGAAAAACAATGGCGAACATTTCCTGAGTCTCATTATGTGACAGGCTCCATTCTAATTAGCGCTTTCAGTGCATGATCTCAGCCAGTTGCCATGACCCCGCTCCAAGGAAGCTTCTATTTATCACTCCTATTGTAGGAGTGGGAAAACTGAGGCACCAGATAGAATAAAATAACTCTCCCACCCTTGCAGTTAACAAGAGGAAGAACTGTGAAATTGTAAAAACAACAAAAAAAAAAAATTGAAAAGTCCTTATCCAAATCCTGACTTTGTGTCTGTTTTTAACAAATAATTGGAACAAAACCCACTGAGAAGAATAGTTCGTGAACTCTTATATTTCTTCAGGGAAGTTGGTGGTGGGTGGGTGGGTGAGGGAGACTGTGGACCACCGAAGGGAGAAGGGATACACCCACGTGACCAAGAGCCCATGTGGGAGGTGAGCATGGGCCTGGGGGAGAAACTCGAAAAGAGCTTTTGTTAGATTTAGAGTAGAAAATAGAAGGAACGTACAGAGAGGTCTTGCCATGTGAAGGCAGGAGGGGGTGGGGAGTGTCCAGCAGGCAGAGATGAGTCTTGTCAGAACGGGGTCCTGGAAACTCAGGAGAGGGGGAAAGCCAACAAGAGACCTGGTAAGGATCTATTTATAATCTTATTGTGGTGGGATTTACCTTCAGACTCAGGTGAGTCTGAGAGAGAGCTGATTGCTCTCTGAGGGCTGGCTATGGAGTAGGAGGCGAGAGAGCTGATTGGATGGCCAGCTGAGATGCTTGCTGAACTCTGGTTCTGCTGAAGCAGACAGGCACGGTGTTCCCTCTTTGGACCTCTCTCTTAACTGGCTGCCTAAAATTCCCCCTCAAAATGGATCATGGCTGTTCCTCGAAGGTCCTTGCTCTTCAGAGTAACCATGTGGACAAATTAAAGTAGTGGCCGTGTAATACTCTGAGGACTTTGTATGAAAGCAACTCTCTATAATTTTTTACAGCAATATGAAGAAAGTAGTATTACAAGCCCACTTTTTACAGATGAGGAAACTGAAACACTGAGATGTCAAGGAACTAGTTCAAGGTCATGCAGCTCGTAAGTGACAGAACTGAGATTTGAGCGGAGGCTTCAGAGTGTGTGGATTACCACATGGCGTTTAGGAAGCATGTTCCTGGAGTAGCAGGACAGAGGATGATGATGCCACACCTCCCGGCCACAGCAGGGTAGGAGAGGGACGCTTACAGTCAGGCGCTGTTGGTTCCCGTGTGGATGTCTCTACTCTCATACTGCATGCACACAACTTTATGCAGGTGGTCTAAATGGCTTGACTTCAGATAGAAGCACTCCACAGATGGTGCCCAGTGGTCAAAAGCCCAGGAGAGCCAGGGTGCAGAGGGTGCCATTGACTCTCAGTCATTTTGAGATCAAAGCTGTTGAGAGCCAACTGATCCAAGAACAGGCCTGAAAATGGAGCACAAATTTTCTTAAAGAGAGTTTATGTTTGTGAAGGAAATTGGTATAAATGGGGCATCTGCCTTTCCTACTAGAAAGAGCAAGTGTCCGTATCTCTTTCCATAGGAATGACACAAACATCAGACTATCTGCACAACAGACCTTATACAACAACCCTGCTCTCCATGCCTCCCCTGATCCTTCCCCTCACCTTTCTCCCCAAGTCCCAAACCTTTCTCTGTAGCTTAGTGTAAAGTGGTTTCAGCTGAGCCTCTGGGTTGCTTATCAATGGTTTGGGAAAAGTAGATGTGTAAATTAACTTCTCTCTTTCTTCCTTGTGACTTCTGCCAGTCTAATTAATAGGACCCCAGCCAGAGAACCGAAGGTAGATAGCTTCAAAGACTTTCCCCTCCTCTCAGAATTCTAGGAGTCTGGAATGCACAGTGTCCCAGAACTGATGTGCTTTGGGTTTCCTGGGAACTGCAATGGCCTTTGTGATTGCCTGACCCGTACTTCACACTCCTTGACAATGACTGGGTGTGTGGTTTGGCTGGGCCAAGCAGAGCCCGTCCCAGAGACATTGCTGGCTAGTGTGGATGCATAAGGAATTCATTTTGTCTCTTCATGCCCAGAGCTGTTAGAAGTAGCCTGCGGCCATGTTTGCTATCCTGTGGGTAGAAAAAAATGGTGCTGACAGCTGAGAAGGGTGAGAGAGAGGGACTGAGAGAGGCCTAGAGACAGAGAGGCTTTGGTGCAGCCATGATCATCCTCAGTCCTTTCCTGTCTTGCTCTTTTCCTTGAGGTCTTTGCAGTTGAGTTTGCACTCATAAGTGATTGGAAGCCATCTAAGCAAACTTAGTCTTTGTGGTTTTGGATTTTGTGACTCTTTGAATCATTCACTCAGTCAATGGTGGGTGCTCACCCTGAGGACAGCTTTGTAGGGCCATTCTGGAGTCACTATAATGTGTCTCTGATTTGCCATATACTAGGTGCAGTTGTTAGCTCAGATCGAATCATTATTCAACTTAATATTTATTATTTATTTGAGAGAGGAGAGAGAGAATAAACAGGTATGCCAGGGCCTCCTGCCACTTCAAGCAAACTCCAGATGCATGTGCCACTTTGTGCATTTGGCTTTATGTGGGTCCTGGGGAGTTGAACCTGGGCCTTCAAGCTTTACAATCAAGCACCTTTAACTGCTGAGCCTTCTCTCCAGCCTAAAACACACTTTTAAAATTTTTTTATTGACAGACTCCATATATATATATACAATGTCCCCTGGTAATAATTTCCTTCCATAACCCTCCCTTGTCCCCCCACTCATATCTTCCCTCACTGAACTCTATTTTGTTCTACCTAGTCCCCTTTTCATTATGATGTCATCATTCCCCACCCCCTATTATGCAGGTCTTATGTAAATAGCGTCAGCCACTTGAGGTCCTGAGTGCAATGGCCACTTTGTGTCTGGGAGACAGCCTTCCAAAGCACTTCTCCCCATTCTTTGATTCTTACATTCTTTCTGCCACCTCTCTCACAATGCTCCCTGTCTTAGAGGGTGTGATAGAGATGCCTTCTCAGCACTGTGATGAGTTTTAAGTCTCTCCAGTGGTCACCACCATCTGAAAAGAGAAACTTCTCTAACCAAAAGTGAGGGTAGCATTAATACTTTAAAGGACATAAAAATAAATATTTAGAAGGCAATTAGGTCATAATATACCCATGTAGCCAAACAACAGCAGTAGCTTCTCCCCAGGGGTTATGACCTCATTAGCCATAGGCTTTGACTAGATTTCAGTACCAAAATCCACTCAGAGAGCAGTTGGTTTCTGTCATAACAGATATTGCACCAGTTGGCACATTTTGCCTGGCTTACCAGCCATGTACTTGCAGTGTTCACTGCTGGTTAAAACTGTTGGTAATTTTTTTCCACCACTAGGCTGCAGAACTCTTTGCAGTCCACCTTATTTTTTGCGATGGCTTTCCCTCTGAACGGGGGACTCGCTGATTTGGCTAGGCTCAATAGCTTTCAACCCCCATCAATCCTCCTGTTTCCGCCTCTCTGTCCTTGAGATTACAGATAGGCTTTTATGTAAATGCTGCGGATCTGAATTCAGGTCTTTATGCTTGGATGGCAGGTACTTTACTGACTGAGCTATTTCCAAAAATCCATATACTGTCTTTCATCTGTCAGTGTACAGGCATATGTCTGAGATCAAGGTGTGGGCAGGGCTGGCTCTTTCCAATGGCTTTAAAGAAAAATCTGTGATGCATTTTTCCCCTACCCTCTGTTGGTTTTTAGACAAACTTTGATATTTCTTGGCTTAGAGATTCATCAGTCCCAGCCCTGCCTTGATGAACACAAATTTTCCCTGTTTACTGGTCTCCACATTTCCTCTTTTTACAAGAATACTCATCATGTTGGATGAGAGCCCAACTTAATGACCTTATCCCAACTAATTACATGTGAAATAACCCTATTTCCAAATAAAGATTATGTTCTGAGGAACTGGAAGTTAGGACTTTAACATGTAAATGTTTAGGGGATACAATTCACAGTAAAGAATCAATCATGAAGACTGAATAAGGAGTCACCACATGGATACCCAGCTGCTCGCGTTAGTCAGAGAAACATACATAGCTTGGGTCCTGAGTCTATGATTCACTTTGATGGGTTGCTTAACCTTGGTAACCTTGGGCAAGTCATTTGACATTTCTGGGTTTGTGAGCACAGTGGGACAGATAGCTGGATCTATGGTTTCCATGCTAGCTAGGGTCCCCGATCCTCCCCTCTTTTAATATGTTGGAAATTGATCACATAGGGTCATATATATTCTAGGTAATTAATTGCTCTACCACTGAGCCACATCCCCAGTCAGATTGGTGGCTTTACAAACACATTCCATGGAGCCCACAGGAGAGTCTTGGTTGTGGTTTTGGGGGAAAGTTGGAAGATCGCTGACATCTCTCTACAATGGCTTTGCCCAGTGTGGTACAAGCAGGAGGCAGCACCCCGCCTCTCAGGAGGTTGAGAACTGCCACTCTGCAGGCAGCTTAAGACAGATCGGCTTTTAACTAGCTTTATCCTTCTTTCTCAGTTATCTCTAAATAATACCCTAGCTTCATCGCCTCTATCCTGGGCAGAAAATTCAAATGAACTGACCTCATGTTCCCATACATTTGTATGTAACTGATTCGCCCAGGGGTTCTGTTTCTTATTAAATCTGTTTTATGCATAAGGATTTTAAGAAAATTTTGTTTGACTTAAAGGCTCTGCTTAAAAAAAGAAAAAAAAAACGAAACTGTTTTAATCTAAAAAACAACTAAAGGATCGATCACTCATTTTCCATTTAGATCTGAGTCTATGTGTAAGAAGAAACCATTTCATTGTCCTGGCCGGTGCCTTTTCCGCTCTCCCCCCCCCCCCTGCTCAGCTCTGACGGAGTTGTCTGTCAGGACACACAGCACTTTCTCTCTCAGTGTGGGAGAACTCCCCCAAGAATGGGTTGATTCTTAAAGGCACACAAAGACAATTTAAGAAAAAAAGGGGGAAAAGGCATTTCAACCTTCTCCTAACTGTCATTCTCTACCTTCTAGAAAGTTATTTTTATTCATGGTTTAGGAAACATTGCCCTGAGTATTATTTAACGTAAGGCAAAGTTTCAGTTTTCACTGAGAACAGACTCCTGGATTCCAGGGTTCTTGCGGGGGGGGGGGGGGGGGCTGGATCCATCTCCTAGCTCCACGGGAGGAGTAGCCTTCAATTTTGAAAATTTTTCTTTCTTTTGATTCATTTAACTGAACTAGACAACATTAAATACATATTTTCTTCTGGGGAGCAGGATCTTTGGGTGTGTTTGTATCGGGAGTGTTGGTTTCTTCACCCAGTGAAAATACCACTCTGTGGTTTTGCATCATGACATCTGGTTGTCTGTCACCCAAGGACTCTCTGCACTTGAGCCTATGGAGACTACCCTCAGTGATTGTGGAAGTGTTCTCCTTTCCTCGTTACCTGCAAGAAGCATGGGGCTGCTCCAGATACAGCCTTAGTGTCACCACTCTGCTGAGATTTGTTTGAAAAAAACAACAAATGTGGGAGATGCACCATGACATTCACTAATGCTTACTAAGTACTTGACTCTGTTCCAGACAGTTTCAAATGCTTTGCATTGAAAGTTACAGGCTGAATGTGCCCTTGTGCAGAATATTTGGGAGTATAAGTTTTTGGATTTCAGAACTTCTCATATATTCTTGAATATTTGTATCACTATTATAAATGATTAGAAGATTCTAGCAGCAGGCTCAAACTGGGGAAAGGCTTATGGGTGGGGCTCACCAAAGCCAGAGGAAGACGGGCTTCAGTTTCTGAAAACCAAAAGGAGTTTCTTACTTCTCTAGATTTCTGAGGGACGAGGAAGGTTGACCTACATGCTGGAAGTCACTGGGATGCTGGATAGGGAGGAAGTCAGGAAGTCACTAGATAGGACCCAGGCCATCACTCATGTGGATTTGGAGGGCTCTCTGATGACAAAGGGGGTAGGTAGTATTGCTTGGCCTTGGGTCCTGGGCAGCAGAGGGGGTTTGGGACCTGCTCTTCATTTACCCACAGCAGTGGTAAGGATAGCATGTGTGATGGTTAAGTTTTGATGTCAACTTGACCTTTCAAGTAATCTTGGGTGGGTCTCTGAGGATTTTCACAGGAAGGCAGCCTCTCAGTAGGGGGCAGGATGTAAAGAAGCTCAAAGAAGCTAGAAGTAAACATCCTTTTCAGTGTGGGTAGTGCAGGAAGGAAATTCCAGAGACTCAGAAAGCCATTAAGTCTGGGATAGAATTGCAAGACCCCACCCTAAGACTATATAAAGGGGAAAGAATTCTCTCCTTGGCCCTCTGCCTGTTTGCTGTTTTGTGTGTGTGGTGTTGGTAATGGGTTTCTCTCTCTGCTTGGACCTGTGAAAGAGGACCAGCCTCTTTCACTTTTATGGGACTTGCCCTGGATCTGTAGCTTAAATAAATACTTTCCTCCCATAAACTGTGCCTGGCTTGGAGATTCATCCCAGCGACGTGTGGCTGACTGTGACAATGTGTGAGCCTGCTTGAGATGCTGCTGCAGGTGGGCCTGGCTATTGGTCTCTTTAAGCAACTACATCTAGGTTCTAACATGGAGAATGAGACATATTGGGGGGTGGGACTTAAGTCTAAACACAAAATTAATTTATTCAAATAAACCTAGAAGGTCATTTGATGGATGTGAAATTTCCTCATGTGGTGCCCTGTTGGTCCCCAAAATGTTTGGGACTTTGAAGCATTTCAGACTGTGTTTATGGGTAGAGATGTTCCACTTTATTAACCTGCCCAGTTCTTCTAACACCCTTGAGCAGGAGGTACCACTCCCATTTATCATCAAGGGATGGAACAGGAAGATAAATAACAGGTTTAAGTGAGCTTCCTGGACTCTTCACTGCTCAATGCGTGGCAAAATCAGTCGCCTACAGGCTCCCAAGATGCTTTGGAGACTATAATGAATTCTAGTTGCAATTTCAGGTTCAGTCTATTTGTTATTTATAAGTACCTGATTCAAAGATGTTGATGTAATAACACAACTCTCACCTCAAAGGTTATTATGCTGCAGAGAATTTATTCTGGAACCAAATAGGAATGACCATGGCCCGGAAACACAAATTCAATATATCCAAATACCATGTTCCAACATTATAACAGTTTCATGAAATACTTCTAGTAACACGACAAAAGAAAGTCATAAATCAATAGACTTTTCAAATACATTGGTGGGAATGTCAGGTAGACAGGCTAGTGCATTATGGGAAATATGTTAAAGGCCTTAGTTGCTACCTGATGGCACTCAGCCTGTTTCAGTTTTACCAAGATGGACAGAATGGCATCTTCTTATTCCTTCTTTGGGCTTCTGTCTCTAATTAATTGCCTGAAAGAAGCTAGCCTCCTTCTTTTTCTCCTTTAGAAGTAGGGCTGCGATAATAATACTCACTACTGCATCTGGCTTTTCATTGGGTGTGGGGATCAGAACTCAGGTCATCATGGTGGAAGCTGGTGGTCTGACTGTACATTCTGAAAGAATTTACATAATAGTCACAAGGATGGATGCCAGGTGGGCATCGAAGGCCTATTAGGGAGACTAATGACAGTCCAAGATAATTTGGTGCTTGCCCTGCAGCATTCCGGCTCTCCACAGTCACCGAGTTTTCATCAGTCAGTCCTGTTGAATCTTTAGCATAGGTGTGGCTGCCCCTCGCCCCTCTGCCCACCAGAACCTCAGTTCACAAAGACAGGCAGGCTTTCCTTCCAGAATACGTGCTGTGTGGTACTCCTCCTTGATGGGGTTTCCTTCCCATGGTCCTGGGATGCCAGTGCAGAGATGTGAATGTCTGCACAGCCATGCTCTGTTATGCATAGCTGGATGTGTTACAATGTGGTCAGATTCTTCTAGATGATTTTAAGTCCTTTTGAGGCGCTTAATCATGACCACATGGATTCAGGTTCAAATTGAGGGGAGATTGATTTTTTTTTTCCTGGAACTGAGAGCGAAAATCCAGTGTACATTTCTTTGTTGTTGTTTGCTTGTTTGTTAAAGGAAACAATCTCAAAAGCTTTTCAAATTTGTAAAGACAAACAAAAATCCCCAAACTGACAACAAAGACAAAAGCATCTCAATTACCAAACACTATTTTCTTTTCCTTAGGGAAGCCAAGACATATATTTAACTAGAGGGATTTTTTCTTTGCTTTGTTTTGCTGGGGCCAATGACCAGAGGCTTCCTCAAGTTCATCAAAATTTACTGGGCAATTCCCACACTAAAGTCCCAAACTTTGGTTTTAAAAAATATCTGTAATTATATTTTACATGTTGTTTTGTATAATCCCTTTCTTAAGAGGATGAGGATGTGGGGGGCAGAGGACAAGTGTGGGGTTAGCCCTCTCTCTGATTAGACCTTGCTCTGAGGCAGGGTCTCTCTGCCATCTACACCAGGATAGGTGGTATGACAGCTTCCAGGATTCTCTTGTCTATTTTCCTCTCACCATAGTGATAGAGACATTTTGGGGTTCAGGAGGGATCCCCACACTTTTGAGTTCTTATCCCAATTTTGGGTCCTTATCCTATTTTTAACAAAGAATTGATAAAATGGACTAGAGAAGGCTAAATTATGAATGATTGCATTTATTTAGGGAGAACTCATAATTTGTAGGATTTATTTAGAGGAAATTGGTATGTAGCAAAAGGCTGGGGCAGTTCCCCACACATGTGGGAGACGGAACATAGAAACCCCTTCAAATTACAGACCAGAGAGGATTGAGAAAGAGTGAAGGACTCAGAGATCAAAGATAAACCTTACATATAATTAAAGTGAGAGGGTACCCCAGGGCATGACACAGATAGAAGTCAAGAAGGAGGGACAGACACACATGTATGCTCAGGCCAGGTCATGGGCAAAAGCAAGAGAGGCCAGTGATCTGGAGGAGAGGAGACTGGGATTCCACATCCAATCAGGGCAAGTCTTGTCATCAGGCTCAAAAGGAGCCAAGATCTGATTAGTTCATGGACTCAGAGGGCTGACACAGAGAAGCTAGACTGAAGAAGCAGCAGGAAGTTCCTGCAGCACGTGTCACTGGCAGCCATCATGGAGAGACAGGATCAGACCCAAGTTTCAGTTTTGCCAAGATGGACAGAATGGCATCTCCTTGTTCCCTCTTTGAGCTTCTGTCTCCAACGAACTGCCTGAAAGAAGCTAGCCTTCTCCTATTTCTCCTTCAGAAGTAGGGCTGGATTGTAATATTACTGCATCTGGCTTTTCATGGGTCTGGGGATCAGAACTAACATCATACTTGTGCAGTAAACACTTTTGCCCACTGAGCCACCTCCCCGTCCTCCTGAATTCTTTCTCTACCAGCCTGTCATAGTCAGCCTCACACCGCTGGGATGAATTTCCAAACAGGCACTGTTTTGGGAGGAAAATATTTATTAAAGTAACAGATCCAGGGGAAGTTCCAGAATGGCAAAAGAGACTGGTCCCATTTCACAGATCCAAGCAGAGAGAGAAACCCATCACCAGCACCTCCAGCCAGCACACTCCGACTAGCAAACAGCTGGAACTCCAGACTTGAGCATATGTATAGCTGAATTTCACATCCACCCCAGAATCACCTTAGGGCTGGAGCCTAGGATCCCACCTAGGTGACACCTCCTCCAGCCAGAAGGCTGGAGAAAACCTTTAATATACTTTTGAATCTATTGGGGGACATTCAATCAAACTACCACATAGCCATTTATAGGACTAGTTAAAAAAGTTATGTTCATCTTAGGATAAAATACAATGATTCCCTTTTCAAAACAAAAATAATCAAAATATAAACAGAAGTTATAGTCTTAATAGCCACTGTTGCCATCCTTTTGCTAATAATAGGAGCAGCAGGACTCCCTCCCCATCTTATAGATATGCTTGTATTTGGACAGTGGGATTCCAGCTAAGCTTCCCATTGTTACTAATGCTGAATAAATGATATCTGGGGAACAGGCTGAACAGACTAGGCACCCCCTACCCGGGCTCATCCAATTACATAACCAACTTTAATTTTGATGAAGGTAACTGACTGTTGTAAGGAAAATGGGACTGAAAGTACATGGGACTGGACCTCACTCAGACAAGGGACTGCCTTTATTTAGCAATGAGAGGAGAGACTTCTTCTCCCGAATATGAAGTCATGTCCACCGTGGGAAGCTTTTAGGAGGGTATTTAAGGACCTTTGGTGTGATATGGACTTTACAGATTAAGTTTTCCCAGGCCTGGGACATCCTAGGCAGCCATCTATTGGGAGACAATTGGCGACTTTAGAAATGTTGATTGGGCTGCTTGTGAGGCTCTTTTCAAAAGGGGCTTCTCAGAGTATCCCTCAGATATGCAAAACATCTCCTCAGGCTCTTTAGGGAGCACAGAGAGGTCTGGGAATTACCTGAGGGGATTTGTCACTTCAACTCTAAACCTACTAGGTTATGGCCAGCTGCTAAAAGGTGATAAGTGGCATTTTTTTTTAAATTTAAAAAATCAGTCTGGTTTTGGGAGTAATAATAAAATCTTTTGTGTGTCTCTTTACCTCTTTTCCCATTGTTTCCCATCCTAAGAATGGGTGGCATAAATGACTTTTGGCTTTTGTGATGAGACTAAAGAAGAAAGTACAGCACTCTTCCTTTCTAACCGACTTTGCAGGTTTGAAGCTACAGGAACCTCACCTAAGGGAGCAAAACTCCCCGCCTCCTCTCACATGTCCTCAGGGCTCCTTCACATAGGTCCCCTTGGTTCTCTCTCCCCTGAAGAATTAATTAATTGCTTCCCATAGACTTGCTATCACAAGGGCTTGGGATTTCTTGTTAGTATATTCACTTATCCCCAGGCTCGTCTATAGACACTTGGGGCTGTGTTTGGGTCTCTCTCCATTACTAGATCATGGCTCCCCAGAGCAGGTTCACCTCTTCATTCTTCTCTCTACCATCATAGGCACATAGGAGGTTTGATGTGAAATGTTGCCATAGCTTCATAAATTGTGATTAAACCTCATCCTCAGTCCCCAGCTGGTGTAGCCTTGGGGAGATGGAGACTTTCTGGAGGAGGTGTGCCACTAGGAGGCGGGCCTTGTGGTTTTTGATCAGTCCTTTGGGTGTTCATAGCTCAGCTCACTCTCTCTGTTCACATGTGATGATGTGAGCCAACTTCCTGTTTGCACTATGTGAATTTCCTGCATGATGAAATTCCCCCTTGAGACTGTTAGCTGAAATAAACCCTTTTCTTCCACGAGCTACTTTTGGTAGGGTGTTTTCTCCCAGCAAAAAGAAGGTAACTGCTACCTGAGGTGTCTGTCTTTAACGTTTAATGTAGAAATAGATGACTACGTCACAGGGAAATATTCTCTAACCTCAGCCAACTAAAATAGGCTGATCTCATCTGTATTGACCTAGAGCTGATCACTGCTTTAATAGCTACCATTCAGCTCCAACAAAACAGAGCATGCTCCATCAGATATCTGCAGGCTGATTTCCAAGCCCTGATGCAGGCATTATTATTAGTAATACATACTGTTGCATTTATTGTTTTTTTTTTCCCAAGTTTTGAGTCTCACTCTAGTCCAGGCTGACCTGGAACTTACTTTGTAGTCCCTGGCTGGCCTCAAACCCAAAGCGGTCCTCCTACCTCTGCCTCCTGAGTACTGGGATTAAAGATGTGCACCACCATGCCCAGCTTTTTTTTTTTTTTCCCTGTAACCATTTTTGAATGTTCAGTAGTGTCAAATGTATTCTCATTGTTGGGCAATAGACCTCTAAAAATGTTTTTACCTTGCAACACCGAATCTCTATATCCACTAAACATTCATTTTCCCTCCCTCTTCCCCATCCCCAGCATCTGATAGCCATCTTTCTAAGCTCTGTTTCTATGGCCTTGACTACTTAGGAACTTCCTAGGAGTGGAATCCTATAATATTTGCCCTTTTCTGATTGGTTCATTTTGCTTAGCTCCGTACTCTTGAGGTTCATCCACATTGCAGCATGGGTCAAAATTCCTTCTTAAAGCCTAAAATTATCACAGTGCGTGTATGCCCTGCCCTCTCTTTATTCTTACTCACTTGTCAGTGAGTATTTAGGTTGTTTTATCTTGTGATTATTGTAAATCATGCTGCCATAAACCTGGGTGTGAAACTCTTTGAGATTCTGCTTTGAGGGAATTCTAATTCTATGGTGATTCTATTTCTAATCTTTTGAGGAAATTCCATGCTGGAGTTTTATATATGATCAAAGAAATTTTAAAAATCAAAACATAAATTGAAGCTGTCATTTTCGTGACAGTCAACTTGTTTTAGGAGCTCTTTTATGATCTTTGCTCAGAGACAACCTGAGCCGCCGTGGAGTCAAGGGAAAGAATGGAGTATCTGATTCCAACATTAGAATTTTTCTGTTGATGGTGACTTTGAAAATCAGGAATGTTCAGTCAACACACATTCCAGAATTCCAGGCCTACACATTTTGGCTGGGTTTCAGAATGTTGACTCTCTCAATGGATGTTTCAAACATACACTGCTTTCCATTCTTTGTGCAACTGCCTTAGAGTAGGGCTTTATTTTCTTCCTACATTTGAACCTTTGTTGACTCAGTTGCTACATGATTCTTGATTAAACAAAGTGCTCTGGTATTTTCTAAGCTTTGATCTCTGGCTCCTGCAGGACTGATTTCCTGCTGGATACTCTCCTCCCATGAAGGGGACAGTAGAAAGACAGGAGAGAACTAGGAGCTTGAAAGAGACAGGTATAAGCAAATATATGTGAGATCACCCGGGAGAAACTCTGGGGTTCAGTTTCAGTGAAGATGTTGGGGCTCACCTCCAGTTTATTCAAAGGATCCTGAGGGCCTAGAGCCTGCCCGTGAATCTGGGGCCTAGCTGGTGACTTCATATTGAAATCATGAAAAATCTATGAGCTCATGAGCTGGGAGATGAAACTAGGTGAGATGAAAATGGCTTTAAACATAATTGCAGTAAGTGTGTGCAGGATCATTCAAACCTAAAGAGGGGGAAATGGATAAAACCGGGTCACTGGAACTTGGGGACTTTCACAGGTACTTTTAAAATAAAACCCAGTCTTAGAGAAACTATAGAAAAACTTGAAAGTCAAGGAACATGACTATTTGCATTAAGCTAACTTTGAGTGTCAGCGAGTGATATTTTCAGTATTTAGTATGGATAACAAAGCCAGCTATATGTAGTCTTTTCTGCCTTCCTTCTATGATCTTAACGCTCTGTCATCAAATGGTGCTTTCCAAGCTATGAGTCATGGTTTAACCCACCTTGATCTGCTCGTCCATCTGAGAGCAAGCTGCGGGGAGCTGCTGGAGCCCACTCGGGTTTCTAGACACTTGGGCTGGGCTGAGCTGCTGTTGGGATTAGTCTTTGGGTTTTGAGGCCATCAAAGAGGACCTGAGTAATGTTTGGAAATTGAATCTATCCCAGTCAGGCAGATGGAGAGAAGCCAAGCTGTTGATCTGAAGGAAGGATCAGAGCGTGCTTCAGCTATGTTTGGTTGCTGTAACAAAGTTCATAGACTAGACAGTTCAGACAGCTGAGATGTATTTCTCACAGGCCTGGAAACTAGGAGGTCAAGGTGCTTGTAACTTCATATCTTATAGACAGTTGCCTAACACTATGTTCAGAGAGAGAGAGAGAGAGAGAGAGAGAGAGAGAGAGAGAGAGAGAGAGAGTCTCTATTTGAATGGTCATAGTCCCATCATGAAGTCTCCACCATGACCTCATTTAACCCTAATTGCCTTTCACAAGTTCCATTTCCAGCTTAAAACATGTCCTCTGAGGTTCAGGGAACTTTGTAGAAGAGGGGGCAGAAATAATGTAAGAGACACAGGGTGGGAAGGCTTTATCCCTCCACCCCCAGGGACTCATTGGTGCATTCAAGACTCCACAGTGATTATCAATAACCCCACCGAGGAGGGCCCCCAGGGCAATGGGGGCTGGGGAGAGGGGACATAAGAGAATATGAACAATTTGCAATATGTTCATATATTAAAGTTCCCAATGTAATTATTTTTTTAAAAGTTCCATCTCCAAACACTATCACATTGTAGGGCAAGGCTTCCCCATATCAATCTTGGAGCATACAATGCAGTCCATAAACGAGAACTTGAATCCAGGTGCAGGACAAAAGCTGAGGAAAACCAACAAACCTGAGTGAGTTCAGTGATACAAAAAGGCCTTCAGATGCCAGTGAAGATATGTTACCAGAATCTCTATCCTGAACGGGAGGCTAAGTGCCCCGGGCCAGTCAGTAGCATATAACAGAATCCATTCCCATTGCTTATATAGAAAGAATTTATTCCAAGGATTTCTAAAGCTTTTAGAATCCTTGAGAGGACTGGAGGAATAGATTCAAGCTTCTTTTTCAGTGACAATTCCCTCAATAATACCAAAGACCCAGCAAACCAAGGGAGCCACTGTTTGTTCTGCTTCAGGAAGGCTGCCTTTTGAACTAGAGAGCTGGCCCTGGAGCTCCCCACCAAGGCCAGGGTCAGGAGGATACCACCCTGCTGCCATGCATGACCCTTGCTCCACCTGCTTCATTGGCACTGCTGCATACTAACTACTAACCAACCACTATCAGGAGCAAACAGAATCTGCTCTCACACTCAGCAAACTAGTGCTAGGCAGCTGGGACCCCATTCCCCACCACCCAGGATGGCAGATGCCTCCAGCAGCAGCCTAGCCAGGAAGACCCGGATGTCATTGGATCTGCTCCTACCAAGTGCAGAGCCATCAACGAAAGTACAAATGGAGACCCTCTTACCACATGTCCAAAGAGCTGAAAGTCACAACTCAAGTTACAATTGCTCGACAATATATGTTCCACCCTTGACAGATACATCTTCATAACAGTGAGGATGTTTGGGTCCAATTTAGATTCTTATATTCCTAGAATGTGGCATTGTAGGAGAGCTGGCCCCAGCTCAGGGATTTGTTACGTGTGTGGACACTCTGCTGCCATATCTAAGTTCTGTTCATATTATAAACAATCGATGCCCATCACCTCCCCTCTAGGAGACTGATGGGCTCAGGAAGTTCAATGATGATGCCTATGGTCCCTGATTGCTTTCTTCCCTGTAGAAGCTCCCGACTTGATGAGAAGAGACCATCTGGGGGAGGTGGGAGGGGCCTGGGCTCTGACAATATCCATTTATAACTGGCCACTTTTCTACATTCTCAAAACCTCAATTGCTTTATATTGAAAGTGGAAATAATAAATAGAACACACTTTTTTAGGAAAATACATGAAGAATGATTCCAATAGAGCCTGGAACATAGTAAATATTCAAAAATGTAAGCCATTATTATTGCTATGGTGATTTTATAAATTGATAGATAAGACTGATAATGAGAATAAGTTATTAGAGATTTCTGAGGTCTTGAACCAGATTTCGTTTTTTCCTTTTTCTTTTAAAATTTGTTTTACACATTATAGCAAGTTATACTCTTTTTTTTTTCCAGTCACCCTCACTCCCGTTTCCTTGCTGCCCTCCTCGGTAGGGCTATGGTATTCATTGCAGGACCATGAAGGCCTCAGTCACTCTCTGTGGTTGGGGGCAGGGAACTGTGCCTCCAGGTATTCCTACCCACTCTGTGGCTCTTACAATCTTTTTGCTCTCTCTTCCGCAATCTTCCCTGAGCCATGGCAGGCCTGTTGGCAGTCTGATTCAGTGTTGAGTTCTCTGTAGCCTCTGGATTTCTGCTTTGATGGGTTTTGATTGATCACCGTGTCTGTCAGCATTGCCCTGGAGCTGGTTGTCAGGCTAGCAGTAAGAGCAGTACTCATGTTACCAACTCCTCTGCAGTTTCTCCTGGGCCCTGGCAGGTGTGGGATAGGTGACACATCTCGTAGTGGGCAGTCAGCTCATATTGATGGATCTTGGATCTTCTCTATTTTCTCTGCCATCTGTAAAATAAAACAGATTCTTCAACCGTGAGTGAGAGCAGCTTGTTTTAAAGAGGATATGCACAGTATTTGAGAGACTTTTTGGTGTGTGAGCCCATTCTTCTTATCCAGAAAGCAGTCGGGGTTTCTTTCTAGTATATGAGTTTTCTGTCCATGAGATTTGGACTTGGTTCCCAGTACCAGTTATGAGTTCTCTCCCACTGAGAGGGCCTCATGTCCAATCAGAGAACAGTTACCCATAGAGTTTGAGTGCCACTATTGCACAGGTGTGTAGTTCTTGTCTGGCTGATTGATTTTGTAATTTTCAGGGTTCCCTGTTTATTCACACTGTTGGTGACCATTGTCTCCCAGCAGCTCCGAGAGTGCTTCCCAGAACTATGAGGGCTAGCCACGACGGAACTGGTTTCTCTCTTGTTGAATCAGATTTCTAACTAGAGGAATTCTTGTCCTCAGTCTCTGTTTCTCAGGCTGCTATGGGTATTGCTTTTGCTTTAAAAAGGCTGGAAATAGACTTTGTATTGCTTGCCTTGTTTAAGCTAATAATGGCTGCCTGGAGAACTATGTTGAGAAGGGGTCTGAGGCTGAAACGGGCATAACGCCACGATCAACTAGTAATGTCTGTCCTGGGTGTGGGGAGAGATAGGGCTGTTTGTGTAGACCAAGTATTTCCCATTCCTGGTCTAAAGCTATTGATGGATTTGAGAACAAACACTGGATGAAGGTTCTGTGTTTCCTCTACTCCAAAACTTTGACCACACACTTTTGTTTCATTGTTTCATTTATAAAGTGAAGATGAGCAGATTACATCTGTCTACTTCTTAGGACTATTTGTGAGAATCAAGTGAGAATGCATACAGAAACCCTGGCAGTTGTGAGGTGTTCCATAAATGCAGGGTGTTCCTGTTATTAGTGTGTGGTGCTGGGCTGGTTTGTACTTGACAAGGAAGGAAAGCCGAGGCAGTGAGCATTTCAGTCTGTTTCTGCCTACATCATCTTGGCCCAGACTTTGCTGAGCTATAGGCAGAGAGTCTGGAAGGGTGAAACCACCTACATTTAAAACAGACCGGGGTAGAGTACTTATCTAGCATGTTCAAGGCTCTGGATTCCATCCTCAGCATTACAAAATAAAACAAAGTCTAGGTACTGGCTTCTAGACACTGGTTTACTTACTGACTGTGTGATTTAGGTCAAGTTTTGCAAATTCTGTTATCCTCATTTTTTTTGACTTGGAATATGGAGATGTTACCAACACAAACAAAAAGCCCCCAAACAATGGCATTTGTCTTAACTCCCAGGGAGAATGTGAGGCTCAAAGGAGATATATACGAAGTACTTGGAAACCCAAAGTGTGAGCAGTTTCCCTTAACTATGAGCTGAACCAAATAAATCTTTCTAGAAACCCTCTTCCTGATCTACCCTCCTCTCCTTCCTGATTCCCAAACAGCCTCTATCAGTCTTGAACCATCACTGCTATACATTATCAGGTCCCAGTGTCACAGTGGAGGGATAAAGGCAAAACCAGGAGTTGGCCAGAATATGGAGGTGAGCAAAACCTATGAATCAGAAGCTAAAAGTCTTCAAACCAGAGAGAGAGAGAGAGAGAGAGAGAGAGAGAGAGAGAGAGAGAGAGAGAGAATGAGTGTGGCCTGGGTTGCACTTCTGAAGTGCTGGAGAGGCCAAGGACAGACCCTCCCTGCATCTAAGAAGATCAATTGGGCATGGCTCAGAGAGTCATTGAGGAACCTGTAAAGTCAGAGCCAGCCAGTGCTGATGAAGAGGTTGCCTTCAAAGTGCCAGCTCGTGGCAGCCCCACCTTCTGGGGTACTGGAAATTCTTTGGAAGCTTCTGGGCTCTGGCCCAAGAGTGTTAAAGGTCTGTAGTTCTGAGTTTGTGAGATCTACCCACCTGCTACAGTCAGCTTTCTCATTGCTGGAAGAAAGAACCTGACCAAAAGCAAGCTTATGGGAGGAAAGTGTTTATTTTGGCTTACAGATTCAAAGGGAAGTTCCATGATGGCAGGGAAAATGATGCATGAGCAGAGACAGGACATCACCTCCTAGCCAACATCAGGTGGACAACAGCAGCAGGAGAGTGTGCCCAATACTGGCAAGGGGACGTTGGCTATAACACCCATAAGTCTGCCCCCAACAACACACCTCCAACAAGGTTCCAATTCCAAAATTGCCATCATCTGGGGATCAAGCATTCAGAACACATAAGTTTATGGGGAACACCTGAATCAAAACCATTACAACACCTATTTCTCTCCTATACTCCACATATTTCTTCTTTATACCTCTACAGACTTTAAGCAAAGAAAACAGTGACTTGATCAAAGGTGTCTGTATTAGTTTCCTGGGGCTGATATAACAACATGTCACAGATACTGTAGCTAAGAAATTGATCATATCCCAGCTGTAGCAGCTGAAGTACAACAGCAAAGTATCATCAAGGCTGCTCCCTCTGGAGGTGCCCCAGGAGAATCTATTTCCTGTTTTTCTCCTGCAACTCTTTGGTGTTCCTTGACTGGAAAATGAATCATCCTCATTTTTGCCTGATTTTTCACATTAAGGTCTCCTCGTGAATGTCTGCCTCTGTGTCCAGGGCATAGGGATATTTGGTTGGGATTTGTGCCAATGACTTCATCTTAATAACCTACAAAGCTTATATCCAAATTAGGTCACATGCTGAGGTGCAAGGGACCAGGATTTCAACATATAAATTTCATGTGTTGAGTGACACAAATCAACCTATAACATTCTCCTTGCCTCTCTGGAGATGACTCAATCCAAATTCGTTGAGTGAAGATGCTGAATGAGGGCAGATAACACACCAGAGTAGCCCTTTGCCCTCTTACTCAAGTTATGTCTAATCGGTGCTATTTCCTTGAGGTCTGCTGGAGAGAGGAGAAGCTTCAATACTGTGTCCCCATGACATCTGTCAAACTAGTCATGACCGAAGTAACTAACAACTAGTAATGACTGGTAGTGTGACTAGAGACCCTAGTAATTCGTCATGACTGAAGGGAGCTCAGACCCTAGGCTATGGGCTTTAGCTGTGGCTTGTCCTCTAAGAGTTACACTTCAGTGCTGGAAACTTGGTCCCCACTGAAGATATGTTGAGATGGCAAGACCTTTGAGAGGCAAGACCGATAGAAAGTTCTCAGGTCATGGGGATGTCACCCACGGGAATGGGTAAATATGCCTTGTGAGGGAGGGTAAGTCAGTAGGAGTGAATTCGTTTCCTCAGAAGTTGATTACTATTTTACAAAATCTGGCCCTTCTCAGACCTCCTGCTTTCTGTGTCTCTAGGTAATTTCCTCTGCATAATCTCCTGTCACTGGGATGTCACCAGAGCCTAACAGATGCTATCATGATGTTCTAGAGCCTCCATAACTGTGAACTAAATAAGCATCTTTTTAATATAAATTTACCAGCATCAGGAATTTTGTTATAGCAGCACAAAATAGACTAAAGCATCATACTAGCAGCTATTTATAATTTAAACTCTAGTACTCAAAACTTGGCCTGGACTGGAAAATGACAATATTGTTAAACTTATGGTTCCTCCACCCAAATACATTTATGAACTTCTCTTTAAGAGCTGGGCCTTAGCAGGAGCAGGATGAATATCTAGGTGGTGGGTCTCAGAGGTGTGGGGCCTGCCCTTTTCCACATGTTTCTTGCTACTTCTGGGTGATCTCAGTGTATCCCTTCAGACCTCAGGCCCTGATCCTAAAGCAAACCTGGGAGTCCTGAACTGAGCCTTGTATTTATAAAATGTCTCAGCTCCTTCTCATTACCAAGACACTGACTCTGCTTTGCTCTCACAAATGGGCACAATAAAGCTGGATGCAGCCTCAGCAATCACACAGTGATTGTATGGAGGACATACAGCTAGGATCCCCAATTCATTCCTGGACCCCGTCTTCTGTTGGCTGACTTTCACTTGAGAATTGATCAGGTCAAATGCTCAGACGACCCTAAGTGTGAGGCCTACGATGGAGCTCTAGATCACTGTGAAGAGATACAAGGTCAGACCCTTCAGGCTCTCAGCCTTCAAGCTCTGCCACCTGGCTAGCTGCCCACCTCACCTGCAGGGCGAGCTGACTTTGAGTCCCAGTCTGCCTTACATCAACTCTTCCACTCAGAGACAAGAGAGGCCTTGTGGGGTGGCCAAGCCTGACCTCACACAGTGCTCCATTCTCGTTGCCCAATCCTTTCTCGCCCCCTCCCAGGCAGGTTCACATGATGAACAACAGCTCCAGTCTGGTGGTGAACTCACCCAGTGTCCACTTTGCACAATGGCCAGGCCAGCCAAGGGGCAACAAGTGGTCCTGAGGGTCATGCCAGGAGCACTTCACAGCTTACCATGTCCTCAGCACTTGCTGATGAAGGTTCTCCAGGGCCAGTTCTGCCCACGTGATTGAAATAAGCTCTCGTCATTTATCCATTTATCATCCATTGACAGAGGCTGCCTGATCTGAAAGGCCCTGATCTTGTATTTGTCAAACCTAAACTGTCATTGGGAAGTTGAATTTAATATGTAAAGCCTCACCAACCAACTGAATTGGAGGGGGACAGTCAGGGCTTCTATTTGTGTTAGCAGATTTAACCATTAAAGGTACAGATGGGATGCCACTTCAGTTTGAATGTCAGATGCACAGTGAGTAATATCTTTAGCGTAAGTGAATTCTGTGCAGTATCTACAACATCCTCATCTGAAAATTCTTTGTTGTGTTTCTGTAATGCAAGTTCACTGTATTTTCTATATTTATCCACCCTGTGGCATTCCATCACTGAGATACCCAGTGAAACACGCCTTGACTCCTGACTGTTGGAGCCCATTGGGAACTTTCCAGGTCCTGAGTTAGTAGCTCTTCTTGACTTTAGCGGTTCACAAATGCTGGGCGGAATCTTTGGGCAGAGGTGCAGGAAGGCTCACAGTGCCTGCTCTGTGTCCTCCAGTCCACGGGAAACAAGTGTCACGGGAACATGAGCCAGCACAATTTTGTACATGCAGTGTAACCCCAAGTGTTTTCAGACAAATCTCCTTTGATTCCTCAGTGTCCCTGCCGGGATATGATAATGATCCCCCCTCCTCCTTTTAGGATGAGAAAACAAGTATTTGGGTGATACTGATCAACCTCGTATCCATTAAGTAAGGAGTTAGTCAAAGGTCATTTCAACAATTAGGCTATAAGACCAATTGCACTTTCCCACTCCTTAGAACATAAGTTCGTTATCATTATTGTCCAAACCCATGCACTATGGTTCCTTATGATTATCGAAGGAATATTTGATTATTGCAGAAAACTTGGAAAACCGACAATTATTTCAAGAAGCCTGGGGCCATCTCCATGACTCTGGGTCCTCACTTCATGTCCTTCCTTAGAAATACTAGCACAGACCACTCAAGAAATATGTGGCTCAGGAAAGGAAGAGAAATCAACAAAAGAAGAAATTCTAGCACAAATATCTCTCTCTCTCTCTCTCTCTCTCTCTCTCTCTCTCTCTCTCTCTCTCTCTCACACACACACACACACACACACACACATAATAAAAAGACCAAGTTCTCTTATGCACATGTGTTGTTGTCAGGTTTCTTGTTGCTGCAACAAAAAACCCGACCAACAGGCAGCTTTTGGAGGAAAGGGTTTATTTGGCTTATAGACTCAAGGGAAAACTCTATCATGACAGGGAAAATGGTGGCATGAGCAGAGGGGTGGACATCACCTCCGCCACATCACTGCAAACAGCGGCAGGAAGGTGTGCCAAACACTGGCAAGGGGAAGCTGGTTTATAACCCCCATGAACCTGCCCCCAACAACACACATCCAACAAGGTTCCCATTTCAAAACTGCTATCAGCTCGGGATCAAGCATTCAGAACACATAGGTTTGTAGGGGAGACCTGGATCAAACCATCACAACATGTATGCTTATGTAGGTGACACAAATATCTGTGAATAGTTGTTGTACATGTGAAGTTAATCATATGGATATACAATTGTATATTACAGTTGGCTTTCATATATGGGTTCCACATCTGAATATTCAACCAATCTAGATTTGAAAAAAAATACTTTGCATCTATCAAACATGCACAGCCTTGTTTTTTGCCATTTTTCTGAAACAATGCACTGTAACAACCATTGACATGGCATTTTTATTATATTAAGCCTTAGGACTAATTTAGAGAGGATTTAAAGTATATAAGAATGTGGGGTGTGGTATCACACACCTTTAATCCCAGCACTTGGGAGGCAAAGGTCAGAGGATCACCGTGAGTTCAAAGCCAGCCTGGTACTAAAATGTGAGTGCCAGGTCTGGGTTAGACTGAGACCCTACTTCAACTCCCTCCCCCCAGAAAAGAACAACAAAAATCAAGTGTGTAGGATGTGTTATACGTAAGCACTGCACCAGTGAGGCAGGAAGCCGGAGAACGTCTACAGATTTTGCTGTCTGTGGTGGGTCCTGGAACCAATCTCCAAGCAGATATCAAACAACTGTCTGTATATAGACTATAATTTAAATCAGCTTGAAATGAGTTGACTCATTTTTGGCATTAGTTTGTACTTAAGACTCAGAACGGCAAGAGGAAAGGAAGCATCCAACGCACTCCTGATAGAGAAGAAAGCGTCTGGGCAGTGGAGGAATCATGCCCTCCATATGAACTTTCTAATTAATTAATTTTCTAATTAGTGCTTGCCTCTGAAATAGTGACATACACTGATAACTCCCCCTGCCACCCCCAAACTGTCTTCCTTTTGGGTAAAGGCTTTACAGTCCAGAGATGATGTCACTGTGACCTCAGCGGAAGTTGGAACTCAGCTGTAACATGTCTGCCACCAATAAGTGCACAAATAACTAAGGCTTTTATGTAACTGTAGGGCAACTTCTTGTTTGAAGGCTCTGAGGCCATTGTTCATTCAGGGAGGCCCATACGATGAAAGTGGGAGTCTTGAAGTTTTCCACGACACTCACGTGGTCCTTTTTGGCAGGGCATGACAACTCGAGACAGCAGTCTGAAGATGGCTTGTGGCCAGCTTCACAAACACCCTCCTGGGGACTTTAGGGAAAAGGTGACCGGGAGCCATTGTTCTATTCACTGGCTTGGTTACAGGCTCAGTCATAGGATCTTCTATACATCAGAGAAACTTGTCCACTTTCTTTCCCCAGGTACACATCAAAACACTCAGCTTCCTAAGTAAGCAAAGCCACACAGAGCTTTGCAACTCCTATCCCAGTATGGTGGCAGATCCTGCAGAAAATTCCAGAAGAGACCCTGGGGTGGAAATGAGATCATTCAAAGAGCTGAAACCATCTATCTACATGACTCTCTGAGTCTGCACGTCCTTCCTTGGTGAGAAATTCCAACACAAACTGTTCCAGAAATAATTGTGCTGCTATGAAAACCTAAGATCATTGTAGATGTGAATACTATATGCATAGGGTTTGTCTTAAGAGTTCCTTTAGAAACTGGAATTTGAAGTTGGTATTTCTTGTGGGTGTTCAGATGCACATGCATGTGTGGATGTCTGTGTGTGCTGTCCGTATGGAGGCTACAGGACAGCCTTGTATGTTTTTCCTCAGGTACTGTCTATCTTTTTTGGAGATGGACTCTCCTCTCACTGGTCACCCAGAAAGCCTCAGAGATCTCGTGTCTCTGCCTCTCCTCCTGCCCAATGCCTGGATTATAAACGCATGCCACCAGGCCAGGCTTTTAAAATTTTCTATCGATTCCTCATCCTGGAGCTTGTAAGGTGAGCACTTTACGATCTCCCCAGCCTTCAAGTTGATATTCTCTGTATCTCTCACTGAGCAGACAAACAGTCTTATATGTATAATAAAAAAGAGGAACGCTTACACAAGAAGCATCTATGAAAACATATTAGCATCTACGCTTTTGTAATCTAAAGCGGTTTATTCAATGTTAACCTTGCACACAAAGGAAAATGTTTCAACCTACCAAACAAGAAAACCAAACTAAATACAGAATAAAACTCAACTGGCCAATTATTTTCGATGCATCAATTATCCTCGTCTTTGTTTTTGTAAGAAATATTGTCTGGAATGAATTTCTCAGACAAAAGTTGTGTCAAATTCCTAAGGAGAAAAAAAAAACAACAAAATAGTTGCAAGCTCTAAGTGTAAATTCTTAACTAACAGAAGAAAAACCACACACCGTGATGTCTGTAACAGGCATTGCTTGAGACCATAATTTTGAACAATTATAATGAGCGCTGACACATTGCACTTAACATTCAAATGCATCCAAGCAAAATGTGGAGTGAGACTCTTTAATGGCGGTGGACAGGCGAAGGTCACTTAGTTCTGTGGCATCTTGTGGTGATTGCCACCTAGTGGCAAACACTGACTTTGCCTACAAGATGAGGAATTAGTGATCAAGAAGTAACACCTTTGTTGGCTAGTGCTGACCTCAACTCATTGCATCCCCCCTTCCCTTTTATTGCACTTCATCTTGGTTCTGTTTTAGTTAACTCAGATGCATTCATTTGATTTCTTTACTATCAAACATTTCCCTTTATTCTCTACATCACTACCTCAAAAAAAAGCCCAAAAATCTGCCCTCAGCACCTCCTCCAAACCTCTCATTGCATTTCTTCCTTTATCATGGCTGATAGTTGCATTCTTTCCATCTAGCGACTTCTACTCTCCCTGCCTCTAGTTCACATGCTAGGATTCGAACATTTACGATGAATGTCAATGACCTTCAATTACATCATAGAGGGTACTACCCTGGAAGAGTAGATCACCTCCATGGTCATGGGAGTGGGTTACTTATAAAAGGGAGAGTTGGGCCTCTATTTTCTCTGTCTCGTTTCCCTCTCTTGTTCTTTCACCTTCCACCATGAGAAGATACAGCAGGGAACTCGTGCCATATGCTCACATCATGTACACTTGGTCTCCCAAGTTTCCAGCATCACTAGCCAGAACCAAGATGAGCTATAAATCACTAGTCAAATATATGTGTTGGTGTTTCGAGGTAGGGTCTCACTCTAGCCCAGGCTGACCTGGAACTCTCTCTGTAGCTCTAGGCTGGCCTTGAACTCACAGCAATTCTCCTACCTCTGCCTCCCAAATGCTGGGATTAAGGGCATGCACCACCACACCCAGCTTTAATCTGTGTTTTTTATAATGCACCTAGTCTCAGGTAATGGACTACAACACAAAATTTGGTAATATATAAAGATGGAAATTTTTCAGAAGCAGGTTTTCATGACTTATTTTTTCAATGTTTATTGATGATGTAGCGTGCTTTGCACGCAATTCCTTTTTATGTCCAAATCCAATTGGTTTGTTTTCTTTCTGGGGCTAGATGAATATTTGTGCACAAACTTATTTTTAAAACATTTTATTTACTTGAAAGGAGAGAGAGAGAGTGAGAGAGAGAGAGAGAGGGGAGAGAGAGAATGGGTATGTGTGCCAGGGCTTTTTGCCACTGCAAATGAACTCTAGATGTATGTACCATCTTTGTGCATCTGGCTTTACATGGGTACTGGGGAATTGAAGCTGGAACATCAAGGCTTTGCAGGCAAACACTTTTAACTCCAGCCCCCCAAACTTCTGAGTAGACAAATGTTTAATTCTCCTTGGTATATGACCAGGAGTAACATTTTTGTCATTTTGGTAGTTATATCATTTGAGACTCTTTCAAGGTGTTTTTCAAAATGGCTAAAGCACTTTACAGTCTTAACAGTCCTGAATAGGGCTTTATTTTCTGTAAATCCTGCCAGTTCTTCACATCTGACATTTCATTTTTGCCCATCTTGGTGTGTTTAATTACAATTCTCTCTCTCTCTTTTAATTATGTAGAAACTTTGTTTCATGTGCTGGTACCATTTCCCTCCTCCCTGCCCCCATTCCACAGTGGGCCCTCCTCAGTGGAATTGCTGGTATTCACCATGTGGTTGTGAGAGCAGCAGTCAGTCATGGGGGCAGGGGATATTCCTCTGAATATTCCCTCCCACACTGTGGCTCTTACAATCTTTCCTTCCATCCTCTGCAATGCTCCCTGACCCTTGGTGGGTGTGTTTTAAGTCTACTTTAGTGTTATGCTCTCAGCAACCTCTGGATTTCTGCTTTGATACATTTTGAGTAACTTTAGTGTCCATCACCATCACCCTGGAACAGGTTGCCAGGCTCATCTGGAGAGCAGCATTCAGGCTTAACTCACCAATTCCTCTGTGGTTTCAACTGGACCCTGGCTGATGTGTGATATAGGTGGCTTATCTCACAATAGGGATTCAGGTATATTTTCTTGTTATGCCACTGGATTTTGATTGTCCCTGGTTTTCACTGTGTTCTGTAAAAGAAAAACAGATTCTCCAACGGAGAGTGCACACCATAGGTTAAGGGGATAAGCATAGTAAATTAAGATTTACTATGAGATTTTGATGGGTGTGGCAGAGAATTGAATAATTTGCCTTTTTCTAATGACTAGCAATGTCCTTTTATATGCCTATTGGTCATTTGTGTCTTCTTCTTCTTCTTCTTCTTCTTCTTCTTCTTCTTCTTCTTCTTCTTCTTCTTCTTTTTTTGGAGAAATCTCCATTCACCTTGTCAATTAAAAAAAGTTGTATTATCTTTTTCTTTTCAAATGACAAGAGTTCTTATAAAGTGCCTTATTAAACATTTACTTTGCAAATATTTTCTTAATTCTGTGGGCTGTCTTCTAACCTTCTTGATAAAGGTCATCAATAGGAAGTGACAACTAGGACCATTTTCTGCTCCTTAACCATTTTCATAATAACAAAAGAACTTTTGGAAAACACAAAAGGCAAATTTGACTTCAATTTATCATCAGCTACCTTGAGAAAATTATGCTCAATAATATGTTGATAGAAACTAGCTCTGAATTTATCTCTAATCCAGCCTTACTTGGGTGACCCAGGGATCCATGCCAAAGCACCAGTCCACAGAAATGGCCCCTTTTTAGAGCCCTCAATGCCAGCCAGGTAAAGTCTATGGCACTACCTTGCATTTATTTAGCACCATACTGCATCCAGGTCAGTCTAACAGACTCTGGCACCAAGTCTTTTTTTTTTTTTTTTTTTTTTTTTTTTTTTTTTTTTTTTTTTTTTTTTTTTGAGGTAGTCTCTCTCTAGACCAGGCTGACCTGGAATTCACTATGTAATCTCAGGCTGGCCTCAAACTCACAGCCATTCTCCTACCTCTGCTTCCCAAGTGTTGGGATTACAGGCATGCACCACAACACCTGGCTCAAATAATTTTTCTTGGTCAATTTTAGGAAGTAGAGATACAATAATTTCTTTATAAAAACCTTGGTTCAACCTAAGACCCATTTATAATTGAGTACACGTTTGCCATGTTTGACAAAAAAAAAAAACCTGGAAGGAGGAAAATTAGAAAATTGATTATGTAAAGTTTTGGCTTCTTCCCTATAAAATAGTTTTTCTTCTCCAAAGAATGGAAACTTCTGGCTATATGAGCTAGATCTGCAAATGAAAAGCCAGTAAGACTGGCCCACTGATTCTGTGGAATTTGGAAGATATGAAAGAATGATTTCCTAGGAGGTTGGAGTAATGCCTACATGGTGACATGCAGGGATTTCTGGGGTTCCACTCATGCCCTTGTCTTATCTTGGGCACTGGTTCATATGGGCCTGCTCTCTTTCTCTCTCTCTCTGTCTCTCTCTTAGTGCCATACTCTAATATGTATACACTTCTCTACATATTAGTTTAGGGAATAGCAGTCCAACTTCAAATAATAATACTTCAGAGGCAAATAACCTCAAGTTGTGTTTACCCTTGAGAATAAATGTCTTAAAGAGTCTGAGTCTTAGACCAACGGCTTGGGCTGGAATCAGCCTTTCCACACACTAACAAAAGATTTCTCTGTGTTTCCTTACACCTCTAAGGATTTGCTTTCTCACCCGTAATGTGGGCAAATACTAATACCAATGTCACAGAGATGTGCAGAGCATGGGCGAGGTAGCCCATGAAAGGGGCTTAGCACAGGATCTGGCATATGGTCAACTCCCAACAAATGGTTTGTAGGGCTGGAGCAATTATTATTTTTAAAAATATTTTATTTATGAGAGAGAGAGAGAGAGAGAGAGAGAGAGAGAGAGAGAGAGAGAGAGAGAGAGGCAGATAGAGAGCACGCCAGGACCTCCAGCTACTGAAAACGAACTCCAGACGAATATGCCACCTTGTGCATCTGCCTTTACATGGGCACTAGGGACTCGAACTCTAGTCCTTCTGCTTTGTAGGAAAATGCCTTAACCATTGATCCATCTCTTCAGCCCTGGGGTAATTATTTTTTGTGGATACAAATCTCATTGTCAATTTCAGCCATGTAAGAAATCTGGTTTTCTGTATGTTCCTAGGCTTGGTTTTATTTTTAAGTCTGGTTTCCTTTGGGCAGCAGATACTTCTTTCAGATTTTCCAATTTCACCTCATCTCTCACGACTCACCATTTTCCACACTGTTTACAGAATGTTCTGTTTCCTGTCTGATTGGGACTGGGCATTCACAGAAACTCTAATAGACAGGCTCCTCCAGGTTCTTTCTGCCCTCCTCTGCAGGGACATGGTATAACTGTAGGGTGTTTGTCCCCGGTCATGGGGAAGGTGCCTTGGGAGGAGGTTTTGGGCTGCATGCCTCACTGTGTGCATACCTCCTACCCCAGTCTTGAAACCACTACTTTAGTCAGCTTTCTATCTCTGAAAAAAAAAAAGCCTACAATAAAAAACTAAAAAGAGGAAATATTTATTTTGGCTCATGGTTTTAGAGGTTTCTGTTTTCATTTGTAGAGGTCTGCTGGCTCCATTGAAATCTTGGTGGAAGGGCATGGCAGAGGACAGTTGCTCATCTACTGGCAGCCAGGATGCAGAGGGAAGACGGGCCTGGCAAAAGACATACCACCTTAAGAGGCACACCTTTAGTGACCTACTTGCTCTGAGGACGTCCAATAAAATCCAATAATCTACTCAGCTATGAGCTCATCAACAGATTAGCTCATTGATAAAATTAGTGTCTTCATGATCCAATCACTCTCTTGATAATACTAGTAGATGGAACCAAGCCTCCAACACATCTGCTTTTTGGGGTAGGGGAAATACTTCATATTTAAGCCACAATGTCCAACAACAATCTATATGAGAAAATGATTTGTCTTCTCGCTACACATCCTGCCCATCCTGCCTCACCCAATGGGAGAAGGTCATGGAGCATACTCTACTACTTTGCAGAGTGACTAAGCTGCTATAAGAAAGAGCTTCTAGAATGCAAGAAAGGATTGTGTCTCTCTCAGTGATTATCTGATTGCACAACTTGCCTCATGAGGAACATGGGAAACTAGGCTCTTTCATTTCCATGATCAAATTCAGGCTCAGGTGCATTCATATTCCCAATCATAATGAGGCAAAAAGAAACGAGTCCAGACAAGTCATTCTCTTTGTGAAAGAGGCAGAATTGGAACAAAACATTCCCACTCAGGCCTCTTGGTGAGAACTTACCACATAACCACACCTTCACTCACAAGCATTCCTTCCAGTGATGCTCACTCCATGCTTCTGGTACACACCAGTCCCTCCATGCTGTTGACGTTCCATTTCAGGCCATGTCCCAAGGGAGCCTCCTCCCGATGCAGCCTGTGAGTATACTCCTAGGTTATTTTAAACCAGTAGTGAGGTTTGGGAAATTTGTGAAAGAAAGACAGATGGCTATAGGAGAGAGGTTTAGGCTTAAATGTCATATAACATCATCTGTAGCATTCACTCTGGTAAAAGTGAGTTTCTAGAGCCGGCCCAAGTTCAAGGGGAGGAGATAACAACCTAAACATTCAAGGGTGTAGGAAAATTTGCAGTCATGAGTTAAATTGTCCTAAGAATAGGTAGATTAGTGTACACTTAATATACATAATTGGGAGATGGCCAGAAAATATATAGAAAAGTGAGTTATTTTATAGAATGTGTAAAAGCTATAATTAAATAATTACTTATGGAATTTTTACTGTATAGAAGTTTTTTTTTTTACTATATAGAAGTTTTTTATAGAAGTGGTCATGTGGTTATTTTATACATTGAGAAGCACAAAACGTATGAAGTGTATAAAAGAGAAATATTAGGCAACGTATTAGATGACACGCAGGTCTGATGTGCTCCTGTAAGCATGGTGTGCAGACATCCTTGTGGTATGTGACTTAGAGTCCTTTCACTATATACCAGGAGTGGAATAGCTGGGACTTATAGTTGCTGTAGTTTTAGTTTCTGAGGAAACTCCACAATACTTTCCATACTGGCTGGACTGATTCCCACTATAGTGATTCCCTTTACCCTACATCCTTGCCAATATTTGGTGTCATTTTCTTAATGAGAAGAATTCTGACCAGGGCGAGATGGGATCTGATGGCCAAGGATATTGACAATTTTTTTACATGTTTCTTGGCGACTGTTTTTCATTTTTCTTTTAGAATTGTCTGTTCATTTCATCAACACATTTATTGACTAGGTTGTAAGGGTTTTTTGAATTCCTTACTATATTCTTGATGCTAATCCTCTAGCAGATATAGCAGGAAAAGATTTTTTTCTTCGCTGCCTGCAGGTTATCTCTTCACTAAACTAATTGTTTCCTTTGCTCTGCCAGAGCTTTTTAATTTCATGCAATCCCATTGGTCAGTAGGATCTGTTTGGTTGTCCTATTCGGAAAGCATTTGCCTCTATCTATATCTTGAGCTATTGTACCTATATTTAACTCTAGAGGCTTCAGAGTTTGAAGCTTTATATTAAAGTATTTTATCTACTTTGAATTAAATTTCACAAAACATTAGAAATAGAGATATACTTTCATTCTTCTGCATGTCGATATCCAGTTTCTTCCTCAAAACCATTTGTTGAAGAGGCTGTCTTTTCTTCAAAATATACTTTTAGATTTTTTTTTGTCATAAACCAAGTGGTTATGTATAGATTTGATTACGGGCTATTTATTCTATTACACTGATCTATGCACCCATTCTTATGTCAATGCCATCGTTTTTTTTTTTTTTTTAACTAAGGCTCTGACTATAACTTTAGGTCAGGTATTGTGACACCTCTCGCATTGTTCTTTCTGTTAGGATTGCTTTGCTTATCTAGGGTCTTATGTGCTTCCATACAAAATTTAGGGTTACCTTCTATTTTTCTATGAAGAATGTCTTTGGGATTTGGGTGGGGTTTGCATTGAATCTGTAGATTGCATTTTCACTCTATTAATTCTGCTGATCCATGCACATGGAAGATCTTTTCCTTTATACTTTTAGTACCTTCTTCAATTTCTCTCTTCAGTGTTTTAAGGTTTTCATTGTTGAATTGGGGAGATGGCTTAGTGGGTAAATCACTTGCTCTGCAAACATGAAGTCCTGAGCTCAGGTTCTCAGAACCCATGTAACAGCTAGATGCAGTAGTGGGCATCTGTCATTCCAGTGTTCCCATGGCACGATGGGAGGTGGAGACAGCAGAATCCAGGAAACCTGCAGGCCAGACAGCCTGCCATTTACAACACTGAAAAACAAACAGAAAGCAAGAGACCCTGCCTCAAACTAGGTAAAAGGTGAGGACCAACACTTGGGAATGTTCTCTGACCTACACATCAGCTATAGTGTGTGTATACTTGCACACATACACACAAATACACATCAAACATATACATGCACACATATTATACAGACACAATAGCAAAAAAATTCACTGTAGATATCTTTCACTTCCATGGTTAGGCCACTATTTTTTAAAAAATATTTTATTTATTCATTTTCAGGTAGAGAGATATAGAGATAGAGGAGGGAGAGAGAGAGAATGCGCACCAAGGCCACCACGTTGTGGGTCTGGCATATGTGGGTCCTGGGGAATTGAACACGGGGCCTTAGGCACTGGAGGCAAGTGCCTTAACTGCTGAGCCATCTCTCCAGCCCAAGGCCACTATTTTTTTTAAAAAAGAAATTATAAATGTAAATGGCATAATTTTCATTTCTTTCAAAACTGCATCTATAAAGTCCTTTGATAGTAGCTGTTTGGTTGACCAACAGGACCGGAGAATATGTGGGGACATATTTAAAGTTCTGACAGTCTCAAATAATATTATAAAAAAATACATGAACTAAAATGCCTAATTATTGGCTGACATATAGTGAACATTATAGATGAATCAAGAATAGCATAATCAGAACAAATACTCCCATTCAAAGGGGAGAAAGATGAGAGGCATGTCGCAGGTACTGGTCCATAGTAACTCTGAAGCTGGTATGGGAATGTTGCTAGGTTTCTCCATTGCAAATAGGAAATGTGAACTGGAATTCTCATATAAAGCTCTAGCCATGTTAGTCTACAAGGTTCACTGACTGTGGACAGTAGGAATGTACAGATTCAGAGCCAAATTACCTTGAGCTATATTTAATCTCCTTAATAGGCACTTGGCATCTGCCTTTTTTCTGTGTTTGACCTAACATCCTTTCAACTATCAGGTAAAACTTTTGGAATGTGTTAACAGACCACCAGCTAGCTGTCATCAACATGAAAGCCAAGTATGCCATCAGATCCCAGAAAATTTGTTGTAACCTTCCTACCTAATGTTCTCTGCAATTTGAGGGGAGAAAGAGCCTCATTTATGACTTGCTTTTGTCTGAAGATATAAAAGTTCTTGTACATGTTCTTGAAGATATAAAAGTTCTTGTACATGTTCTTTGAGGCCATCTGAATCAGTTTCTGAGATACAGTCACCCATATTAGCCTTAGAATAAATCACCCCTGATTTCATCGGAAGCAAGAGGCCTCTGCCTTCAGGTAGTGATCCTTTTTCATTTCCCCAGATTCTTGACTCAGCTCTTCAGAAGCACAGTCTTCCTCCTCATCTCCTTGTTCATTTCTGTATAAATGAAATTCCAAGCAGTATTCACTACCTGCTTCCTGTTTACAGAATGTGGTGGTGGTGGTGGTGGTGGTGGTGGGAGGGAGCTATAGTCTTTGTATTTCAAATAACCTTGGTCTATTTTAGTTCAGGTTCTAAGAATTTATGTCAATAAGCCTAAAGCTTTCGTGGGCTTTAGTTGTTGGTTTTCAAATGCTCAGAGGTTTCCACATTCAATTCCATTCCTCTCCATTTGCCAAAAGTCACACCCATATTTCTTTCAAACCATGTTTCTCTCTCCTAGACATAATTACTGCTAATTTGGGCATACCAGGACACTGTGGGAACATGCCCTTAAGCTCCCAAGGAGTCTATTTGTCTAGGAGAATGAAATGTTGAAGTGGGCATCCTGCAGCAAGCCCAAAGATGTACATTTTGACCTTTCCAGTTCTCTATTAAAGGTGCTATTTTTATGAGGGGAGTTGCCTGGAGCTTGTCAAGGACTGTTTTCGATTATGCTGGCCTGCTCTTCTATGTAGATGCTATGATCCCGTGGTGAAGTGCTAGCAGGAAGGAAGATATTTTAAAGAGAGATACCTGTGCCCACCCCTTTTGATATCAAACTATTGCCTTTTTAATTTTATTTTTATTGAGTTTTTTTGCACACTTGTGTGTAGAGTATTATGGTGTATTGTGTGTGGTGTATGCACACATATGTACAGATGAGTGTGCCATGAATGTGCACATGACAGCCAGAGACAAACTTTGGGTGCCCTTCTCTATTGCTTAATCACATACTTCTTTGAGGTGAGGGGTTTCTCTCTGTCTCTCAACCTGAAACTGCTGTTTGTTTTTTTTTTTTTCAACAGTGAGGTCTAATGATGCAATTCTCCAGTATCCACTCCTTGTGGACTGGGGTTACTATAAAGATGAAGGCCAGGATAGCCTTGAATTCTTGACACTCCTGCCTCCACCTTTTAAGCAATTGCCTATTGGCATGCACAATCGCAGCTGGCCTTTTTTCAGCTTGAAGAATTAGTGTGGTTGACAATAATGCATTGAGTTGGAGATGAAGGGGATCTCTAAAGAAAAGAAATAAAAGGTTTCCACCTTAACCTTATCCAAGAGTGGAGTAAGGAGATCTCATGTTTCAAAAAATACCCTTTCTTGGCTGGGGTGTAGCTCATTTGGTAGAGTGCTTGCATGTCCAAAGCTTTGGGGTCCATCCCCAGCCTCACATAAAACCAGGTGTTAGTGAGTTCCTGTAATCTCAGCACATGTGCGGTGGAGGCAGGGAGATCAGGAGTTGAAGGTCCATCCTCAGCTACTGTAGTGGTTCGAATGTAAAATATCCCCATAGACTCATGTGTTTGGATACTTAATCCCTACTTGGTGCTGCTGTTCAGGAAGGTTGTGGAACCTTTAGAAGGCAAAGACTTGCTGGAGAATGTGTGTCACAGGAGGTGGACCTTGAGGAGCTACAGCTTAGCCCCTCTTGCCATTTTCTTTCCTTCCTCCCTGCTGATGTGATGATGCTCCCATCATGCTCCCCCCTGCCATGATGGACTCTTCCCCTCAGAACTGTCAGCTGAAATAAACTCTTTCCTTCCCTAAGCTGCTTCTAGTTGGTTATTTTGTCCCAGAAATGAGAAAGTAACTGATATAAAAATTGGTATTGAGAAGTGAGATCATTGCTGCTGTAAACCTGAAAATGTGGTTCATAATCTTTTGGAATTGGTTTGTGGGATAAATGT